>VDFB02096370.1:0-39393 GCA_007258455.2 Sequoia sempervirens | reverse complement strand
TCCATATCTCTCTCTCAAGTCATAATTTAAAAAGAATATAATTTATATTTATATTAATATTAAAAATTAATTTTTAATAGAGGGGTTTCGACTGAACATCTTTAGAATGTTCGACCGAACCCCATTCAAATCTAGTTTTTTATTGTATGTTAAATGGGATCGGTCAAACAATGGTTCCGTCAAACCCACATTCGACCGAACATTATTTTTTTGTTCGACCGAACCCACTTATTTTCACCCACATCCTCTCAGGCACCAAAATTGCTCATAATTTTGCACTTTGAAGCTCGATTTGAGAATGAAAATGGAGGAGGTATCAAAAACCCAACTGGTATAAGGTTTCCCTCAAAATGAGCTATCCAACGAATATAATTTTAATATGTTTTGATTACATTATCTATTTTTTTTTAAGTTTTATTAAATATAGGTTTTTCATTGAAAACAAAACTCTCTGTTCTGCACATGTGGAAAAATAGAAGATTATCAAAAAAATTTTTAAAAAATATGAGTGCACCGGATATTAGAGTCCTTGATCCAAAAAAAAAAAGAAATAATTTCGATACATACAGTAAAAGTTATGTGTTATACGGTTGCATTATGTCTGAATTGTAATTGATTTGATTTTGAAACTTGATTAAATAAAAATATTCAATAAAAAAATATCTAAGCAAGTGGAAGCACTAGATATTAGAGTTAAAAATCTAAATTCAGAAGAACCGGAATTTTATCTTTCAAGGAAAAAAAGTTATGCATTATACAATGTGTGTAACTTTTTAAAAATGTTGTTTTTTGAAAAAAAAACCAATTTTTGTGGGAGATGGAAAAAGAAGTGCAATCTAATTCCAAAAATTTTGAAAAAAATATTCTTAGAATCTATAGACAAAATGTGACAAGACTCTAGTTTGCATCATCTTCAAATTCCTCACGGTTTAACCGCTCTAGGTGCTCAAATATGAAGATTTAGTTAAAAAAAATCAGTGTCCAGTTTGGCCAAAAATTATAAACCACTATTGTGGGATCACCCAGAGGGTAGAAGGATTTAGGGTTTAAGTGTCAAGGGTTAAGGGTAGAGGGGAGCTCGAGATAGAATTAGTGAGTGAGTGAGTGAGAGAGAGAGAGGGTTTAAGGCTTAAAGGCTTAAAGGTAGAGGGTAGAGGGTATCTAGAGATAAGAGTGAGTGTGTGTGTGTGTGAGAGAGAGAGAGAGAGGAAGATTGGGTCTAGGAGGGAGAGACTTGAGAGAGAGAGGGGGGAGTGGGAGAGAGATAAAGGGTAGGGGGTACAAGGGGCCGAGGGGCCTACAATAGGTAGAGGAGAGAGAGAGCCTTAAGATAGAATTAGTGAGGAGTGAGATAGAGAGAGAGAGGGTTTGCTGGGCTTATGTTTAAAGCAGAGGTAGAGATCTAGAGATGGAGGTGTGTGTGTGTGTGTGTGTGTGTGTGTGAGAGAGAGAGAGAGAGAGAGAGAGAGAGAGAGAGAGAGAGAGAGAGAGAGAGAGAGGGTCCAGGAGTGGGAGAGACCAGGAGAGAGAGGGGGGAGTGGAGAGAGATAAAGGTAGAGGTGGGTACAAGGGTTTAGGGTTTTAACCCAGGCGGGCGGGGTAGAGGAGGAGAGGGAGAGGGGAGGGGTGAGAGATGCTTGTAGGGGTACAAGGGCTCTAGGTTTACAATAAGGGGTAGAGGGAGAGAGGAGAGGGGGCAGGGAGGGAGAGACTTGAGAGAGAGAGGGGGAGTGGGAGAGAGATAAAGTGTAGAGGGTACAAGGGTTTAGGGTTTAAGGGTTAAGGGTAGAGGGGAGAGAGGGAGATCGAGGGTACATTGATTTATGTTTTAAATATGTGTGCAATAATTTTATAATTAGATAATACTTAATTTTAAAATTTACATAATTTCCCATGGAACAATTTGATGGAACAAATATAAGTCAAGTATATAATTACATAATTTCCCATGGAACAATTCGATGGAACAAATATAAGTTTTATATAATTGTATATAAGATTCTCAAACTTAAGAATTATGTGAAACAAATATAAGTTGTATATAATTAAATGTGAGAGATGATGTTATCAAAGATTTTTGATCTTATGAATTCCATGGAACAAATATGTACATATAATTGTAATTTACGCAAAATGATTTACAACTATGTACAATTTACTATAAGTTCTCACTTGAACATGTATAGGGTTACAAGTGAACTTGAAAATCATGGATATAATCTAAGTCAGACTCTGGTTCAGCCCGCTCTTCAATAACATGTATAATTTTTTGATGATCTTCACTATCTAGTATCCATTTTCTTTGGCCACATGCATGTGGAACTGTGTGAAGATGTAGGGTGGTAGCAATTATCAAGTGGCTATATTGATATACCTTGTTATCAAGTTGATAGTCAAAAAATGAATCCCGTGCTGAACAAATTTGACTTGTTTTAGATATGTCCCTTGCACTACAACAGAACCTGCATGTTAAACATGAACCTTCTTTGTAAGACATATGAACATGTACACAATTTTCATGCTTAAGGTTTGTAGAATATATATTTAATGTTTATAACAGTCGGGCACACACATGTGAACACAATGTATATATAATTTTAAATTCAAACTCACCTATGGGAAATGACATTCCATCACTTATTTTAGGTTTTGTTAGCTTATTCCTCTCTTTTGTGCAACAGAGTAAATAATAGCTAACACCTTTGATGTTTCTAGACTCTGCTATGACTGCAAAAACATCTCCTGTACACCAAATTTACACACAAAATTTCTAAAAAAATTAGAAATGTCTCTAGACTTTAAAGATCATTAACTAGATATATATAATATATAAAAATTATTGAAAACTTACACATGTACCTTTTCTAACCAATCCTTATATATGGTCATAATCAATTGAAATCAAAGGAATGTCTTCAAATATTTCTTCCACATTTTCACCATATGTTTCTAAAACAACTAGTGGCACTGTATCCCATTTACCAACATATCCAAGTTCTTAGTTGTTGCATGCATGATCAAAGTTTCCTGCAATGCACTCAATGCGAAAACAAGAGTAATCCATTTTGTGTAATTTCCATCCATGGTGACTATCTAAACTCTCAACACAATGCAAAGATCTTGTTTTTTCTACCCTCTTGCATCCATGCATTGATCTTCTGTCCACACCTAGATACATGTATAACAACAAACTTATGTGAACAAACATGTATGTATGTATATATATATATATATAATTTTTAAATTTAAATAAATTCAAATTTTTTGAAAATGTAATTTATACATACCCAATATCTCCCAAAATAGTCTATGTGGAATGTGGCAGTTTTTTCTCGAAGATGTGTTGACCATGTTTGATACAAAGTGTTTCTTGCACCATTCAACAACATCATGTGCATTGTCTATATGATTTTCTGGATAACTCATTTGATGCAAGCTCTTGCTCCATCATGCTCACCCTTTCCATGCCCACTCTCAAAATAACTCCAAAGATGTGATATTTTGTAGATTTTATGACATCTACAAAGTGAATAGAATGGTCATTAAGATTTAAATTGTGTCACACATCCATCTAACCATACAAAATGCTTTTCAAATTTTACACCCCTACTTCTCAAATTCTAAAAAAAATATTGTAAATCAATGTTGGACAAAAAGCATGTCATGCTCTTTATCATCACTAATATAAAAGTGATATTCTTTCTTTATGGATCATTCTTCATTTGTACTCTCAACACCATCCAATTTTGATTGTGCATGTCAATAACACACATGAACCATAATAGTGATCTTCTTTGAAAATTAATACTCTGATTGAATCTCCTTTTGATGTACGAAGGAGTAATTTTCTGCAAAGTTGACTACTGATAGAATTGTTCCAAATGGGAAGGTATCTCTCAATGTTTGGAATTATCGTGCTTGCCACTTAGCAAAACAAGAATGCTGTATGTATGGTTGTATCAATTTTCAAAAATCTTCCATAAATTTTCCAATAGGAATCTCCTCTTCTACATAGTTCAACCTTGTGGATTCTTTCCCAAAATTCGTTGGGAACTTTACATACTTGTACCTATGTGAGTAAAATATGTGAATAAACTTAATAAACCACACAATGAATGAAACATTACATTAGAGAATTCAAATAACAATCTAATCAAATTTAAAGAAATAAATTCTCTATAAATAGTACTTACCTCTTGCAATTTACTATCTTTGTTAGGTCATTATCCTCATTTCTTGAAGGAAATTTAGCCAAATTTCCACATGTCTCACAAATTCCTTTTATGCAGTTTATTTGAGGTCCATTTTCATGATCACATAAAATAGCCTTTATGAACAAACTTGCCTATTTAGGAGGCACATTTTGAAACCCACAACTTTCTTCTCTCATTTTTTGAAACACCTGATAGTAGAGATCAAATTCAATATGATAACAACAAGTTTCAAAAAACTTGTTTATCTAAACATAATATGGCTTTAATCTTTGAAATATTGTTTTCCCAATATTTATATGAGGATATGTATTATAAAAGTTCATATACATCTCAAATTGTGTTATGTCTAGCCAATGTTTGATATGATTTTCATAAATACTAGGCCCAATCCTGTGTCTCATAACATCTCTAGTATTTGATGATGGATGAGTCTGATCATGCCAAAAACTTGAGATCCAGTTCCTAACAACATCTTCAATCCTATCAGAATGGGGAGCTCTACACATAATATCCCAATTTCCTTTTGAACTCTCATCGAAAAACTTTCTTTTTTTCTCATATTTTATTAATGTGGTTCTACTATAATCAATTTCAGCTGAAAGTGCAGAAATTTTTCTTTTTCTTGCTATATCTTGATGTATAATAGATGTCAACATCACCCTTCTTGTAGTTGCTTTATCCACTGATCGAGATTCTTTCCCAATGGAATCTAAACCCTTTTTAACATTTTGAGCAATATCCTTTTGTAATCTCATGTGTTTCTTCTTCTTTGATGCCGAATGTACACCCAACAATTGTAATGACTCTTTCAACTTATTACGAAGAAGTAAATGTGATAACAATTGATTTTTTTCAAGTGTATCAAGATGATTGAAATGATGATTGATTATTCCATTTACAGATTTAGTCATTGAACTCTTTCTCTTATTATAAGGCTGGTTGGCATAACATTTCAGCTTCTCCATATCCATTTCAAGTAAATGATCTAAATTTCTATAAGAAATTGTTTCATCACCTTTTCAGCTAGTTTTATATGCTTATGCATAGTAGTAGAAGGAAGTGATCCTGACCCCTCTCCAACATGCATTGTTTGAACTTGGGCCTCCTCCCTATCTTCAAGGTCCATGTGTTCTTCAACGGATTCATTTGATCCAATATCTAGATTTGGCTCGACTTCAACATGAGAACTTCCTGCTTGTTAAGCCCTTTCTACATGTCACATTTTGCAAAGAAAAGTGAGAGATGATTCTATATAAGTGAAGTTTATGTATGCAAGCAAACAAAGTGATAAGACATGATGCTATAAGTGACAAAAGTTTTGAACAACTAGTTTTATATGCTCATCCATACCAAAAGAAGGAAGTGATCCTGACCCCTCTCCAACAAGCATTGTTTGAACTTGGGTCTCCTCCCTAACTTCAAGGTCCATGTGTTCTTCACCGGATTTGTTTGATCCAATATCTAGATTTGGCTCAACTTCTGCTTGAGAATTTCCTGCTTGTTTGAATTTACATGCAAGCAAAGAAAGTGAGAGACTATGAGTTATTTACTTGTGGAGTTGAAAACAAATAAAATAAAATATTCTTAAACTTAAGAATTCCATGGAACAAAAACAATTGGAAATAGATGATAAGCAATTTAGGTAATGTCTATGCAAGATGACTATTTTTTAGTATTAAAGTTTCCAAGTTAAATCTAACATGGTTTTCATAAAAGGCATGCATATTTATAAGAAAAAAAAATTGAGGTGTTAATAAAAGTCCTAAACACACACTTGAGAGAGAGAGAGAGAAGAAACAAGCATGTGTACCTTGTTTCTTTCTATGATAATTTTCCAAGTTTTGTTCACGCCTCTTTTTTCTTCTTCTTTTGACAATTTTTGTTGAGCCGCATTTTTTCTTTTTCTTTGTTGTCCCATTTTCTTCTTCAAGTTAAAGATGTCTCCAAAATCCGCGAGCTCCAACTGATATAAATGTGAATTAATCTTGCAATTTGATATGGAATAATGAAAAATAAGCTTGTATCTATATGCATATGGGGAAAAAATTATTCTAGTGTATGGAATAACTACATCCTAGATCATTAAATGAATCAAGTGGTAATCAAACAAGTTATTTCATTGTGGAGTTTGTTGTTTTTTAATGTATAGATATGCAACATATATCTTAGAGTAATTTTAGAATTTTGTTACTTGTCAAAAAGACAATAGAGGTATAATTTGAATTGAATTTTCTTAATGTTTCAAAGAATAATTTTTTTGTATAATTTAATAATGGTGTAGATTAAGAGATTATTTATGAAATAATTTAACATAAAAAATTATAACTTAGAGGGAAAGTGTTTGAAGGATGGTATATAATTATAAAAGGAATGTTCCTACCTCTTCTTTATAATTATATTTTATAACTCGTTTATAAAATATCATTAGTCTACTTGAGCTTGAGAGTCATTTATTTTATAATTTTTGACTTCTTACTATAAAATTCAATGGGTGTGCGTGCAAATTATTTATTGTGGTCAACATGAATGAACTTAATTATAAAGTGGCATGCTCATTTCCTAAAATTCTACTAGAGATCAAATGTATATCATATAAACATGTAAAAATAAGCAAACACATACATACATGTAAATAGATTCAATGTATAAACATGTAACATGTTATAAGCAAAGAGCCAAATGTATGTATATAAGCAAATAGCCAAATGTCTATTATATAAGCAAAGATCATCAAATGTCAAATACTAAAAATCATCATATAAGCAAATAGCCAAATGTATGTATATAAGCAAAGAGCCAAATGTATGTATATAAGCAAAGATCATCAAATGTGAATACTAAAGATCATCATATAAGAAAATACATGTAGTAAAGATCATAGATCTAGTGCAGGGCCTAATATGAATGTCGACTCCTAGTCGAATGACCATCTGAATGAGAATAGTCCTGCTCTGATGGATGTGTTGAGCCTTGCAAATAAAAATGTGTACAAAATGTGTTAAATACATATAATTTATATTAAATAAATTTTATGAAAGTTAAATTTTTAAGAATGTACTTGTATATTTTTAAATATCTATCTAGATCTATGTGCATACATATGCATGTACATATACATGTGTATATATAAAAATTTAAAACTCACATGTCCACTGGTAGCAAATTCATCCATAGAGTCATTGATGTACACGATCTAGAGGAACAAGGCTAGGAGTGACATGAGGTATGTCCACCTACAATATATATACATATATTAGTACATGAATATCTCTAAGTTAAAACTAAAATTTAAAAATAATTAAGAAGGAATTGAAACATGCACATGCACACATACATGCACATCATTTGATATCGGATGACCTAAGTCCTCTGAAATGAACGCCTCCACCATATCAACTATACGTTCAAGCGACGAATCAACATCTGCATCCCTCTAATCTATCCCATGTTATGACATAAATGATGAGTGAAGAGGACTATGCAGGTGAGATGACATCGGTGATGACAAACCAAAACCAGTCAACATGTTAGTAAAACTCATAGTCTGTGTGTAGCTGGGCTGAATGATCTGTAGGTGGATCCTGACGTGCACTAGTGCTAGGATGAGAGTGATGGGATCCTGGAACTAAAGGACCTATACATTTCAAATGATCTCTAACATTCTCTATACCAATCCCATTACCTTATGCAATGTGGGCATATGCCTCCAACAAGTCCTCAACCAAACAATGTAGAGTCCTATGTGCCATATCTCTTGTAAGTGTATCAAGCTGTATAGGATTAGGGATGTCGATCGCTGTAAAAGGATCCATGGTGGTCCACTGTGCTGAAAATGGCATGGATCAGGAATGTCTAGACATCAAATACTAACCTACATGATCACCGGATATCCTAGTGGTGGTAGCCGCAATGTCACCTACAATGTCATTTGCTTCCTTTTGGGAAGCAATGACAACCTCATCTACTATGGGGGCTAGAGCTGGGGTGAGAGTAGGAGACCTCTCACCAACCAATACCCTAAACACTGGGGGTGGTCTATCTACTTGACGATAGGTGGGCCTATCAGCAATCCTGCTACGCCCGTGACTAGCATATGGTGGAATGTCCAGGTAGTTGACTTTGAGGCCCAAATGGACCTCAACATACAACTGTTGAACAAAATACAATGGAATCTAGTCATTGTTTGGGTATAGACCATGTGCTATGAGAAATCGTGGGTAGATCAATGAGGCCATAACATGATTGACACATCTAGTGACCTGGCATCCCCTAACCTTACGCACATTTTGATAAAATGGAAAACAAGTGGCTTTATCATTTCTTTGGTCACACTATCATGTATTTGTTTAAGGGGAATGTCACCATGTACTTCTTCCCACATGCAGGAAATAATAGTAGCTACTCTATCTAGGGAA
The DNA here is from genome assembly GCA_007258455.2 of Sequoia sempervirens. NCBI lineage: Eukaryota > Viridiplantae > Streptophyta > Pinopsida > Cupressales > Cupressaceae > Sequoia > Sequoia sempervirens. The sequence continues at coordinate 30,764 of VDFB02096370.1, read as the reverse complement.
TATGCACTAGTCCTCTCAAGTTAATATTTTAGTTTTTCTAGACTATGCAATATTAACATGCATTGTTCATCCCGGGTTTGCACCCTGTGCTAATGAATCTCTCAATTTTTTAATCTCATTAGTGGTATTTCCAAACAAATTTTCTGCAGGTGGAACATCTTCATTTTCCATGTTATATATGTATGTACACCTAAAGGAGCAATGAGACCTTAGTAAATAATATATCTAGATATAGAGAATATATTTATCTAAAACAGTTATAATAATTCATCTACTCATCAATAATATTTTCATACCATTAACAAAAAATCATTCAACATCTATCCAGGTTTTAATAATCAAAACATTCAAATTACTAGATTGCACACAAAACATAATCTAAAACAGTTCTAAATTTTAAATTTACAAGTGTGCACTCTAGTACAAAATGTGCCATTAAAGACTTAAAAAATATTGATAAAGGTTGCATCTAAGATTTATTTCCTACAACTAGTAATAAAGGGAAAGCATCATTACTTAACATGGGTGGTCATGTAAAATCAATTTAGTCATTATTGAAGGTACAAATAAGAGAAGAAAATGAGAGAGATGATATAAGCTTGTAAATATGATTTCTAAATGATTGAAGCAACATTTTGATAAGGAGGAAACCAAAAAAATAGAAATAAACTTCCTCATATCCATTATAAACAAAATCTGATAGGAGGAAGGGACACATGCACATAATATTTATCATGAAAGTTACCATACAATGTACAAGAACATGGTACTAAGGAACAAAGGTTTCTTATAAGTACACAACAAACCTAGATGAAGATTTAACCCTAGTACAAAAAGAAAGAAATAACGAAAGAATAGGAGAAAATGACTTGATTTAATCTTTGTACATATTTTTTCTATTACCTCAAATCTTATAGATAATATAAAATCCACCATGTGAAAATATGGAACTTATATTTACTCATTTAAAGATAATATTTAATAATTATTTTATTACTCTTATTTTTATAAATTTCTTGGATATTATAGTAAAATAAATCAACTCTTACATTTTTTAAAATTTAAAAGTTGCCTATACAAATTCCACAACTAGATATAATGGACTAGAGCTTTCTATAATGATGCACAATGATCAATCCTTGATGTTCCAAATCTTTGTGTGGGTATTTTACTTCATCCCACTGTCTTCTTTAGTTTTCATGATCTAGGTAGGTATTCCTAACGAACCTAGGAATTATCCCTTGTTGACCCATCTTATTTCAACCTTTATTTTGTTGATGATTATACTTGAAACTCTTATTTTTAAATTTTATGCAGTAATGAATACCTATAACACTTGGTGAAACTAACAAACCAACACTAAGATTGTTCCTCTTCCTTTATCTAATCCCAGTATTTCATGTTGACTTCTTGTATTCCTTTAAGAACACTAAAGAGTATAATAGTATAAAAGAACTTTAGTATATAATATTTCTCTTTGGGATATTATTTAAATTTCACCTTAATATCATGAGTTTCTTCATAATTCTATACAAAAGATCCATATTCCCTCTTCTACTAAGCCTATTGAAATAGTTGCCCAAATTGGGTGTATTATATACTGACATTATGGAGATTACATTTCTTCCATCTAAACTTCACTTCAATGTGGTTTAATAGAAGATTATTTATCTTCTAATCATTTTTGGTACTAAACCTATATGAGCATTAAGTATACATTGATTGAAAATGGTTTTTTAATCTTAATATTTGTAGTCATTAATTCCTAAAATGTATTTTTGTTTATACTTCTAATCTTACTCTTCCTGAATTTTCTATTAAAGGTTTTGTTATTATTCAATGAGATCCTTTGGGAACTATTATTTTCTTATCTAGAATCAAGCCCTATTTGCTTCACTTGTTATTCCATGTTATGATAGGGAATAAATTTCTTATTATAAACTCCTTCACAGAAAACCTTCGATTCATGCAATAGGGATTGTTCCATCTAATTGGACACCAATATTGTAAAGTTTTTTATATGGAAGTAAAACTTTCATGATTACATTAGATAATGATCTATTGTATTATTGTAAAATTAGTGATGAACTACTTTTATTTTTATATTCCCCTCTAGTTACCTTAAAAATAACTACATATATTTCTTTTATACAATTATTTAAGGGGGCATATACTCTCACAACCCTTGTAATTTTGACATTTTTCCTTTTATAAATGTATAATGTTTATGTTGGATTATATATGATTTGTTGGCATACTTTGTATTATTGGTTGTATTATTCTAACATATATATATATATACATATATATATATTGTAGATTTTTGTGTTTTTTGACATGCTTGTTTTGCATATCTTAGTTTGAAAGGGAATCAACTCCTTGATCATTTAACACACTATATATCATTCTATGTATCCAAAATGTTTGATTATTTTCATGTTTTTCTTTTAGCATTTATTTTTTATACTTTAATTATGTTTTATCATATAGTGACATTAGCCCATTAAAGTGAAAGAAAATATGATGTCAAGAATTGCATACACTACAATATTAATTTATATTTCATGCTCACGTTTTAGCATCTATATCCATAGCATAATTTTAGGGCCCATTTAACCCTCTTTCCTAACCTTCTCCTAGATCTAAGTGGCAATCTCATATTTTCTTACTTAATTATGTTAAATTTCATATTTTTATGTATTTGTCATCTTCTAACATTTTATTATTTATGTATTGTTTCAAACATTAAATACACAATTATATAAACATCTTCATGACTCTAAAAATATCCTAACAATTTTTTTTTTAAATCATTCTTCTTACTTGAATAAAAAATTCTAACTAACTAAGACATTTTAAATTATTTTTAATTAAATTTATCTTTAATTAATTAAATATTTTATCAAAACTCAAATACAATTATCCTCTTATCGTTTTTTTTATTTAAACTACTTTTTAATACAAATTATTGTATTTTCAAAATGCATGTTCTCTCACTACCATTTTAAAATGATAAATCTTCCTATTTTATAAAATACTTGCAATAGTCCATTCTTGACATCTTTACAAGGAGCAAAATAAAGAATCTTCATTCTAATCATACAACTATATTTTTGAAATGCATGTTCCTCTTGCTACTATTTTATAAAATACTTACAATAGTTCATTCTTGATACCAAATTACAAGAAACAAAAGAAAGAATTTTCATTCTAATCATACAATGTCTTATAATAGATTTCTCTATTTTCATAATATGTTGGATTTTATTCTTAACATCTCAAAAATGTCCTTTTTTATAACTAATTTTGAAAGGATTGAAAAAATATCTACAAAATTCTTTTTTTTTTTTTTCTCATTATTTGTCCAATTTTTCTAACACATTTTTTCTAAAACTTTATCTCATCCCATTACATTATATTCTTCCCTATTTCAACACCAATCTCTATTTTTATTCAAATTTGAAAGGCATTATGTACTTTTATATGCAAAAGTGTAATATATCCCTCATAGGCTCCATTTAATCCTTAAAATTCTACAAATGTAGTATAATAGTATTTTTTTGACATTTATATTCTATATATTCTTTACATTGGAGCATTCTTCATTCTACTCTTGCATGAAACAAAATTACTATTTATTTTTATTTTCCTACACTACAACGTTTGGTTTCTCTTTGTTGCATGTTACATTTATTCTACATTATTATTCTTGGCCACTAAAACATTATATGCTCTAGCTATATCTAACATTCTATTTCTAACTTATGTTATAATATTTCATTATATATACTACAACAATTCTTCATACAATTTTTATATAATTTCTATTGAATACAATAAAAATTTCCTATTTGAAAAAATTCTTCTGATTTACTTTATTCTTAACTTATATTCATTCTTCAAGCACATTATAATTTCTTTACTTGAATATTAATTATCATAATATAACTTTGCAATGTTTTTCTACATATTATTTGTTTTCTTCTTTAATGTTGTAAGTTATGCTACTTTTATTGATCTTTTCTCTTTGAAAAGAATACAAACTTTTTTTTTTTTCATTTCTTCCTCTTACAAATATTATTCACTCATTGAATAATATTTGCTCAATTTAGTAGAATTTTTTACTATGCCTAGTTTTACTTAAATGTATGCAAAATAGGCATGCATATAAACACCACACAAATTATTTGGAAAAATGCCACAAAAAGTGTGATATCATTTTTATAAAACTATGGTAAATGTTGCACTCCATTACAACAATTCATCCAATTAAGAGGCGGTGTAATTTATTCATTCACTAAACAAAAAAAAGATTTTTATTCTTAAAATTATTCTCTAGAACTAGACTCATGGAATGACCAATTTGAAAATCAATTTGAACATTTCAATCACTTAGATAAAAAATTATCCAAAGAATAATTAACATAGTGTTATGCAACCAATAATATAGAAGCAATAAATCTAGTCTATTAATTTTTCTAAGGTTCCATTCAAGTTTACAAGAAAAATAAGTCTATAATAATATTCACAAATAATATCTCCATGTTGATAATTTAACCAATGCCTTCAACACAATCTATTAATGGATATAGGTTGAACTAAAATATGGATATACTTGTAGGTTGGAAATATCCTCAAGATGGAACAAAATTAAATTTTGATTATACATTTTGGGAAAATCTTCAGGCTATAGATGTTGACTATTTTCTTCATAATTCTAATAGTTTTAAATTCTAATTAGAGGTTTGAGTAAACTTGGTTTAAAGATGAACAAAAATATTGGTAGGAAGATCTCATTGTTAGGTTAATGCTAGTATATAAGAAATGATATAATGAATTAGTAATAGAAGGTAGTGTTTTTACAAAGGTTGAGACCCCAATTGGGGTATGTGTTCTTATGAAAAAGAAGCATTGAAGTGGTCCCAATTTTTTTATAATATCATGCATATATGCATTGCTATTGGGGAAAATACTAGAAAATTTCAAGAAAATGCAATTGGCAGCTGTAAAGCCCAATTTTACAAAAATGAGTTTGTTTAAAAGGCTTTAGAAACTTTCAAGAAAATGCAATTAGCAGTTGTAGATCCAAATTTGGTTGAAAACTGGGTTTGTTTAAAAGGCTTTAGAAACTTTCAAGCAAATGCAATTGGTAGTTGTAAATCCAAATTTTAAATAATTGGTATCATTTTTAAAAGGTTTTAGAAACTTTCAAGCAAATGCAATTCACAGTCGTGAGCCAAAATGAGAGCTTCAAACATGGTATATTCATTATAAACAATAAATTTTGTTCTCATAATGTGCCTTCAAGTTTTAAATGAAAATTTTGTTTGGAATTTTCTTTTCATTCAATTTGTTTTCATTTCACCAGAAAAATTTGGTCTTATGGAATCCATTGGAGTTTACAAATTTACAAACAAATGGAATTTTAAATCACTCTAAAAGAATGCCAACTTGTTAATGGACGTCCAAGTCGATATTTCAAGTTGAAGAAGTTGATATTTCAAGTTGAAATGGTGGTACTACTGCAAGTTTTCACCATTCCCTGTCAATCACATTTGTTGTTCGCCGCACATGAGCTCCAGGTTTGATGTTTGGTCATTTTTTTTTGTTTGATAGTGATAGGGTTTGATTTATAAATGTGTCCTAATTCAACAAGGTTCGGCCAAACATGGATTTTTACCAAACCTATTTAAAATACTATTTTTTCGTTGACCTTTAAGTGGTTTGGCCGAACCATATGGCTCGACCGAACCCATAGAGTGGTTCGGCTGAACCATCCTTTCTATTGAAATTTTTAAAAAGTTGATTTTCCTTTCTCTTCTCAATTGTAAACCACTATTGTGGTTTCACCCCTTGTTAGGAAAATTCGCCATCACAAATTGCAGAAATTGCTCTAAACCTAAGCAACGAGTGTTTGAGAGTTGCTAATCACTGAGTAAAGAGAGTATTGACACTTGCAAGGAGTAAATCGCCATAGTTCAAGTCACACTGCCACTGAAGATTGAAAGTGGTATATATAACTTTGAAGGAAGAATCTGCATGACAAGATCACTAATTTTTCTGTCTTTGCATGGTCATTGGCACACTATTGCATTGTCACCTCACTATCTATTGTTGTGCCTTGCACACATGCCCCACTAGTAAAACATGGACCCTCTTTTTCTTTTTCCTTTGTTCTTTGATTACATTTGTTAAGTTGGGTATTTTCCTGCGCTCCTTAGTGCCAAGAACATTTTGGTAGGATATTTTGAGAGGATTTGTAAAGAGTTTAATTCATGGTTGTGTGGGAAAAAGTTTTGATAAGTTTTCAAGAAGGAATTTAGGTTTCTTGAACTTTAGTGGGATTGTGGAATTTTTGAGGACTCATATATTTCTAACTTTTAGGATTGAAGTCTTGGTGTCCTTTGGATTCTTGCATTCTTGGTCACCCTCTATTGAAGTTTATTGTGTTAAGTTTGTGGGCTTCCATATTCCATATTCATGTTTTGGACTTTTTCATCTAATGTCTAGAAGTCCTAATCAAATTCACAAGTTATGCTTGACCCAAAATATCAAGTTTGTTGGATTTCTATGAACTTCTTTCATTCCTCTTTTCACACAGTACTACTTTTCTCTACCATCCATCTTCCCTTTTTAAAAAAAAATCTAACCTATAGTTTGTAGTAAAGGATCATGCATGTGAATTTGACCTCAATAAAAACCCATTTCTTACTATTTTCCAAGTGAATTTGGGTCATCCCACAATACTACGTTCCACTTTTTGACCAAAGTAAGATGTTGAAACCAACATTTTTCACTAAATTTTTACTTTATGAAACCTATAATAACTAAACTATTAATAATTTGAAGATGATGTGAATTACTGATTATTGAGATTTTGTTTGTAGATTATATAATTTATATATATATATTAAGAAATAATTTGTGAGTTTTTTACGTAAATTTTAATAACTTATTTTTTATAATTAACATTAATTTTAAAAAATAACATTTGAAATTCTCTACAACATAAATTTATTTGCAAAAATGATAAAATTTTAAAGTTATAGATGTAAATTTGTAAAACTAATATTTAGTGCACAAATACTTTTTCATAATTTTTTGTTGCATAATTTTTTTTAATAACTTTTTAAAGTGAGATTAACTATAACTCAGACATATGATACTTTGTAGCACATTGCTTTTTTTGTGTGCATCTAAATTAACTTCTTTTTTTTATTGAAATAAGGACATCAATACTTAGGAAACATATCGTTTTTAGATTTTTTCCTCTATTTCCCTATTTTTCTATGTGTGTGAAACAAAGGCCTTGGTGTTCAATGAAAAATCTATATTCACACCAAAAAAAAAGTAAATATAATAATTATATTAGATATATCGTAAATTGTACTTTTTGGAAAGCTTATAATAAGGGCTACATACTTATAAAATATAATTTCTAAATGAATTCATTTGATCCCCCAAAAGGTAACATAAAAGTGGGTTTTGTCAGCATTATGATAGGTGAAGAGGAGACTTCATTGTCTATATGATTTAATACTAGAAGGGTTCTATCTAAGAGGGTTTTATCTAACCCTCTCCACTTAAAATCTTTTAGATGGAACCTCTCAAAGATTAAATCTTTATTTTTTAAAAAACATATGTGATTTCAAACAAAAATGTTTGGATGTCCTAGAAGTGAGACACACTATTGTGTCAACCCCCATTCTCAAACATCAAGTGACCTAGATGTAGTTCCCAAGCTACATTCTCTATCATTAAAGCTCTTTTAATTGAATTTATGGTTGATTTTCTTGAATCTTCATTGTATTAGAGTCTAGATGAGTTCGTGGCTTATGTTTAGAAGTTGAAAAAGTTGTAGTATAGCTAGGGAATGATAATGATCAATACATTTTCATATTCTAGTTTAAAAGTGGTAAGTTCTAGACACAAACCATCTTTGTCGTTAATTTTCTAATTCTTTTTGAAAGATAGTGCTCTGATAGATTTTTTGTGTTTGACCTCTTGACAAGAATTGTTTGTTTCATTTAGATTAAGATTTTGTTTTTATTTCAAAATAATATCTATAATTTTGAAACCCTTTAATAATCTTTATCTTGGGAAAAAAATTGAATTAATAGAAAACTATTAATAATTAAAGAGGATGCCTCAATAATGAATGCATTCATGTAAAACTATTGAGATAATAATTTGTTAACTATTCTAAAACTTTAACATTTAGTCAAGTTTCAAGGATTTCAATTTCTATTTGTAATTGTAGATTTATGACTTCAACTTCTATTTGTAATTGTAGATTTATGAATCTCTAAGTCCAAAGTCCCAACCTCCCAACTCCCCACATTCTCGCATTGGACTTAAATGGGCTTAAAGGAATTGATCATGATTTTATAAAGTTTTCTAGTCCAAAGTCTTGATGAGACTCACAAATTTTTATTTCCTCTCAAATGTAGTGATTTCTTTAAGAGTCAATTTGGGAAGTCTTGTGGGACTTTATCCATGCTCACCTAGGGTCTAAAATCCCAAAGTATAGATAATCCATAAAGACTGTGATGTTGGGTAATTAAAACGAGTTTTCAATTTGTGTAAGGGGTCTATGAGATTTCATTAGCCATCTTTCTATTTGACCCTTTAGTAAAAAATATTGACATCCTAATTTGGTCTATCGGTTTGTGTTGCTTAGATTATTAGGGGAGAGGGGCCCATAATGGAGCGGAGTCCAATAGTGAGGATAGAAGTAGTCCTCAATGGGCTCCATAGTGGAGCACCTTAATATCCAATTGCAAAACACTTTTTATCCATAAAGTACACAAATTGACAAATCATGTGATGCCACATCAGCACACCAATAAAACATGACTTAGTGCACCACTATTGGTCTCACTTATTTTTTTGGCCTTTTTGGATACCTCAACAAAAAGCATGCTAATGTGGCATCATATTTGATGATGTGGCCCTAAAATGAAATATAGAAGCATGTGAGTTGCCAAATAAACTGTTGTGCAAAATTGGGAGTGATTTGAAATTTCCACGTAAAAATTTGAGAAACCTGAAGTTAAAGTGCTCCACTATAGGCCCCTCTCCCCTAGGCTGCCTGCAATAGACACGTAAATTTTATAATGGTAATTTTTGTTTTACCATTGTTTTTAGGCAGCTTGATATTGCTTGTCATTGTCGAAAATGAGTGCTTTTCGTGAATTAATAAATTCATTACTTTCAAATATTACTAGAAAATTAAGAAGAATATTTTTGTATTAAGTGAAATAACATAAATATATTTAAATTAAATGAAAAGTTTATAAAATTATTTTTTATTTTTATATTTAATTTTTTTTCACTTTGATTTAGTAAATCTTATTTGAATAAAATATGTTTGAATATAATCTTAATTAATTTAGAGTTTTTTTTCTTAACTTTCAAGTTTAAAAATTTCAGTTTTAAAAATGTTGTAGACTCAAAATTTTCAGTCTTTAATATTAATTTGACAATATTTTTGGATTTTGTTATGTAAATTTTTTATCATCCACATTTTGAATCATACTTCATGACTTCTCTAATTATCTTATAATCATTATGAAAAAATAATTCATCACACATAATCAAATTTAAAAACATTATCAAATTACAAATAATATTCCCACTACAATTAAACAATTTACCATGCATTCATATTCTCTTCAGCGGAACCATAAGTGCAGGTGCTAGTTGAAAAAATGTACCTTATCCTTTTACATAGTGGCATTAATTTTTTAAAATTTTACCAGTGGTATCTTGGAGTGGACGAATTCATTTCATTTATTACTGAGAGTTGGTTGCTGATTTTTTACATAATAGTTTTCTCCAATTACATCATCAGATAAAATTCTCTACCGAGAGAACAAAATACACATACATCTACACAATCTACTGGTCTGATTCTCTTATTCACGATAATTAATCCCTGAATCAGATCTTCTGGAACTCTGGAATCTCGACCGGGTACTCATCAATGCAATCCAGCCATGGGTTCTTAGTGGGACTTTTAATGGTCTTTAGGGCCTTCCAAACAGCACTGTTACACTTGAATCCTGATCCAAGTGCTATCTGCCATACTCTGTCACCTTTCTTCACTCTCATTTTGGCTTCCATGTATGCAAGCTCATACCACAAAGTGCTGCTTGATGTGTTGCCAAATCTGTGAAGAGTCATTCTTGATGGCTCCATGTCATGCTCTGTTAATGACAAATTCTTCTGCAGCTCATTCAGAACTTCTCTGCCTCCTGCATGTATGCAAAGGTGTTCAAATGCTAGCTTGAAGTCTGGCATATAGGGCTTTAGATCCATCTTCAGTACATTTCTAGAGAAGAGTGTGAGAATGAAAAGGATCTGTTCTGATAGAGGAAATACTTAAGGACCCAGAAAAGTTAAATTGGCTTTGAGTGCATGGCTTGCAACTTCAATGAGTTCCTTGGATATGATCAAGCCCTTGGTTCCATTGTAGTAATCCTCTTGGAAAACACACTGGTAGCTCCTGTCATCTTGTCCATTGTGAGTCTTGACAATATTGGGTAGCTGGTATTTTGATCTCCTCCTGTCTTTTCTCTTGTTGGATAAAAGAATAGCTGCACCTCCCATGCGAAACAAATAATTGTGCAGCAGCATTGATCTGTTTGTGCCATGGTACCATTTCAATGTAATGTTCTCAGTGCTCATAACTACTGCATAAGAATTTCCACGAGTCTGCAGCATGTCCTGTGCAAGATCCAAAGCTATGATTCCTGCACTGCACCACATTCCTCCCAAGTTGAAGCTCAGAATGTTGCGTCTCATCTTGTAGTGATTCATGATTATGGCAGACAAAGAGGGAGTTGGACTAAACAAGCTGCAGTTCACCACAATAATGCTAATATCTTTAGGCCCCACTTTGCATTTGGCAAACAGCTCATCCAAGGCGCCAAACATCACCATCTCTGCTTCTGTACGAGCTTCTTTCATTGTCAGCCTAGGTGGAGAAGCCAAAATGGATCCTGGAAAGTATGTGCTCTCTCCAATGCCAGAGCTCTCTAGGATCCTCCTCTGAAACTCCAGGTTTTTATCATCAAAAAGCCCTGATGCCCTAGAGTGGGACATGAAATAGTCTCTTATTACTCTGAATTCATCTGAGGGCTTGTAGCATGCAAAGTCCACTAAATATATGGGTTTTGGACTACACATGTAATAAATAGAAGCAATGAATCCATTCAAGCTTGCAAAATACAACAAGCTTACTGAATCAAAGCTAAGGTGGTCCCAGAATCTCAATGAATCATTCTTCCTCAAGGTTCCTAATATCGCCAGCACAAGAGGAATTGATAAGAAATACAGAGCATTGGTAATAAAATAATGGTATCCCAACTTGACTTGCCTAAGATTGACAGGGTGTAAGAAGTCAGACAATCTCCTACAAAATCAGATTAAGAATGTCCGGATTACTGCATTAGGACCAGAGCTCTCAACCATATTGAAAGTATACTATTGCCTAACACTGTTCCGCAAGATTCCAAATAAAATCCAACTGGGATGCAAAACTATACTACCACAAATGCCTGTGGAACATAAAAAATTACCACTCAATTTAGATGGAATGCATGCCCTTAAAACATGACCAGACTCTGATATGTCAGAAAATGCCTCAGCCTATGAGCTCTATCATCTCAATCCCTTATAAGAACGTTAGGTTAAAGTAAACATGCACTAATGAAAGAGAGGGAGAGGGAAAGCACAGAAGAAGACCAAAGTCCTTCATATAAACATGCACTAATAAGAGAGAGGGGGGTAACACACATAACAAGACCAGAGAGCCTTTGATACAAACAATAATAAGAGAGAGGGAGAGAGCGTACAACAAGACGAGTCTTTGATACAAACATACGCTAATAAGAGAGGGAAGAGTGTGCACAAAAAGACCAAAGTCTTTTATACAAACATGCACTGATAAGAAACAGGGAGAAAGCGCACACAAGATCAGTCTTTGATACAAACATACAGTAATAAGAGAGAGGGAGAGAGCACGCAACAAGACCAAAGTCTTTGCTGCAAACATACACCGATACGAAAGAGGGAGAAAGCGCACACAAGACCAATCTTTGATACAAACATACACTAATAAGAGAGGGAGGAGAGCACACAACAAGACCAAAGCCTTTGTTACAAACATACACTGATAAGAAAGAGGAAGAAAGCGCACACAAGACCAGTCTTTGATACAAACATACACTAATAAAAAGAGAGGGAGAGAGCACACAACACGACCAAAGTCTTTGATACTAACGTACACTGATAAGAAAGAAGGAAAAAGAGCACACAAGAGAGAGGGGGAGAGAGTGCACAGGACAATACCAGAGTCTGATAGAGAGGAAGGAGAGAGAGCACAACAAAACCAGAGAATCTTTGATACAAAGATACACTAATTCCAATATGTTTGACAGTATGGAGATACTGAGTATATATATATATCCTAAGTAGGAAAAAGATGGCAACCCATCTAGTAATTAAATTTTAGAAATCCACTGAAGGAGACAATATCACACCACAACATTACTACAAGCGAAAATGACAGACCAACTAGTTAATCCATCAACTTGTTCAATACATATTACAGACACACCAAGAAAACAGTTACTGTACCTCAATTTGATTCAGCAAGGTGGTTGATCCAATAAACTAACCAAAAATAAATAAAAATCTCAAAATAGCCTTAACTTGATCATACATACAATTGAAATATTCATTGAATCGATTAGAGGAGTCTGTTGATCTAACTCCAGCTAGGAACGCCTGGAAGAAAAAAAACAAGGAAAATCACATCAATTGGAATCAAGAGCTTCAGTTCAAAAACCCCAATCAAGTATAAAGAATTACGGTCTCCCATTGATGAAGCTTATGTGGGGCAGGGGAAAATATTTAATAGCTAAACAACAATGTTTCCAAGATCACCAACTCAACGGCCTAGAGTTTCATAAACGCAAATAAAACAAACCTAACCATCTAGTATGTGTTTCAGTTCGCATAAACTTAGCAAAACAAGCCAAACCAATCTTTTAATATATATTATCCATTAAATTGACCCTTTCAATATGGAGGAAGAAAATCAAGTTCAAAAGTATTATTTTTGTAATAATTCAATTCAAAGTTTCCGATCTGGAAATTATCATTAAACTGATCAACTAACATCCTAAGCATTTACTAAAAATGTTTGACCATATATAAATGATCTTCTCATCTATTAATGGATGTATCCAAACTATCTATTTACTAGTATATATATCTTCAAGAATGTATATATAAATGATCTTCTCATCAATTAAGAGATGTGATCTAATCTATCTATTTACTAGTATATATCTTCAAGATAAGTTATAAGAAACAAAGATTATTTTAATTAAACAATGAAAGTAGATTTTTGTTTAGTTTTTTCTTTTATGGATTGTTTGACAAGGGTGTCCCTGTGAGTACCTAGGTGAGTTGGGGAAAAACTAGTACAAGCCCACCTATCAACTACCACCGATCAACTACAAGAGTGGTGGGTTGAACCCAAGACCTATGGGGAGCAAACCCACAGACCAAACCAACTCTGCTACTCAAATAGGCTTAAGTTTTTATTATTATTACAACAATGAAAATGACATCCTCATCTATTTCTAACTTTACACTCATGTCAATTAGAATGTTTTTCATGCAATAATAAGTTTATAAGTGGTATATTTTTATTTTTTTATTTTGTTTATAACTTGATTTTATTTTGATCTATCATCTTTTGCTTTAAAGAATTAAGTGTGATTTCTAAGTTTTTTGTTTATCATTTTAGTTTAAATTGATGAGTGTAAAATTAATCTAGATCACTTCTACATACATAGATTTGAACTTGGAAAGTTTAATTGAATATTGCTGATTTATTTCTTTAGTTTGTGAGTCAACCTAACACATATTTGTTATTTTATATTTAAGAACATTTGTTATCCATTTAAAATCATGTTTATAAATCTATGTACAAGACATCAAAGTGTATGTTAAAAATATTATTATAATAGATAAATATTTATTATACTATTATTCTATTATAGTAATTATATAGATAGTTATGTTTTTAACATATTAATATTTTTGTATTATTATATTATTGTTATGTTTAGTATATTATTATTTTTGTTAATATATTATTATATTTGTATTATAATATAATTATCTTGCCTTTGCTTTTTTATTTAATTATTATTATATTATTACTATTATATATGTTATTATTATGTGATTATTATATTATTATATTATATTTAGATAATTATATTTTTATTAATATTTAGTGTTGTTTTATTAGATTTTATATTATATTATTATTATTTTTGTTAACATATTATTATATTTTAATTATAATATTATTATTATCTTATCTTATCTTCATTTTTTGATTTTATTATTGTTATATGCTATTATTATTATTATATTATCAAATCTTATTATCTTATCTTATCTTATGTTATTCTCACTTTTTTATTTTATGTACACAAACTTCCATACCTTATTTTGTCATTGATAAACACCTCCTAGTGTAATTAAATTAAATTCAATAGCATTCATGTGATGCACCCATTGAGAGCATAACTATAACATCATATTACATAACTTGCTTACATCATCTTGGATATATTACATTTTTTTATTGTCTTAGATAAGTATTCATTGTTGTTAAATTAGCTTTCCTAGGGGTTTAACCTTGAAGGAGAAAAATATTTACCTAGTAAAGTCCTAAACAATGTCTTTGTAATGTAGAAAATTATATACCTTTACAATTTCATGCTATGTTTAGGTCCTTAATTAATTGGACTTAAATAAGCTTCTAATTGACGAAATTATTCATTCCAAAGCCTTATTATTCTCATTTTATGAAAAGGAAAACTATATTAAATAATTGCAAACATTAAATAAAACACCTTGGAAATTGTGTGTGCTAGATTTAGGCCCTAGGATCCATTCGCCCAAGGGTGAATGGGTCCTCCTTAAGTGCTAGAACCCAATATTAAATATGTTTTTGGTGGCCTTTTAATGATTCAAATTCAAGTTTCAAATGTTTGCTTGTGGAATATATTATTTGGGAAATTAGATAAACACCTATAAATACATAGTTATTTTATCAATTCAAGTCTAAGAAAGGAACAAGCAAGAGGTGAATTTAATAAGAGGAAAAATTAATGTCAAGAGCATTGAGAGTAGATTTATTGGTCATCTATAGTAGCAATCAAGATCATATCATCATATCAAAGTTCATATGTGTTCATATCATGTTTTGGACCTAACATTATGATTTCGGTTTCAAGCATTTAAGCATCAAATCAAATATCAAATCAAGCATCTAGTCAATCCAATTCATGCAAGATCCATACCTTAGAGAGATGTGTTAGAATTTAGTCCTCGAAGGGCAACCATTAAGGGTTTGGTGAGTTGTGAAATAGATTTGTTCAATCATCAATTCCTTCCATTTATCATTATTTCATTATAATCAAGGTTTAATTACCAACATGGGGTTCAACTAAAGCAAACCCCCATTCACCAAAAGCAAAAAAAAATACCTCTATTTGTATGTGCAGATTTATAGGTGAAGAAAGATTGAGGATTGATCAAAAGAGCAATTTTACAAAGTTGTCAAAGTCAAGCCAACATTGTTGTCAAGCCACAAAAACTCAAATTCAAAATTTGTTTTCAGCTTTCTGATAGTGGAACCTGGAGAAATCAAAAGCTAAGATTTGAGATCAAAGGATTGTAAAATCATATTTTGGACCCATGTACACAAACCCATTCACCCTAGGGTGACTATATCCTTCAATAGTGTTTAGAAACCACTTTTGGTGCTTGGTACATACCATTCTACCCTTCTCAGATTTGCTTGAAAGTTACTTTTTTTGTTTTTGCTATCATAAAATTATGCATTTTAAGTATTAGGTCTCATAATCGAGTTTATTAAGGCATTTGATTTTTATCTCCCAAAATAGCTAATCAATCATTTTTTTCATTTTATGTCATAAGAAATCAATAGATCCTCCTAATAGGGTTGACTCACCTCAAGGTTGAAAGTCAATCCTATCATTGGGAGATCTCTTTTTCTAATGAAACTAAGGAAAGAGTGAGTGTCCTAGACCATTTTCCATCATTTCATTTTGTTCTCCACTCTCATCCCATTTTTCTATGTTTCATTTTAGTGAACGCAACATTATTACACTATAATATTTTTGAAATTGGTAGGCCTTCAAACCCTAGATCTAGGATTTGCATTAGTTTGCATTGCATCTCATTTAAGGTTTCAAAATTATATTAGTTTTCATTTCTTTTAGGGTTTTAAAATTGAATTTTTCATTGTTTAAAATCTCAAAGATCCAAAAATATTGCATACATATTGCATTCATTTTACATAATAGTCTACATCTTAGTTCTTTTCAATCATTTGCATAAGAAAATTTTTAACAAAATTGTATCTAAAAAGTTGTCATTTTTTTTGTTGCTTGTCATCAAATTGCACTTGCATTTCATCATAAATTTCTAGAAATCTATAATTGAAAGTTTTTTTCTACAACCTAAAATAGAAACCTTAAATATCAACTCAAAAACTCAAACTTTAATTGTTTCAACACCTGTGCAAGGACCCGTTCGCCCTAGGGTGAATTTATCCTTATATAGGCCATTTTCAAAAATTTTGGGCATAAATATCTCTATTTGCTTTATATATTGCTATTTTTAGATCTCAATTTTAGTTTCTGAAATCAGAGTTTTCTGAAATTTTTTGCATTCAAGTCAATTGGTCAAAACAAGTGCATTGTTTAAAATTACAAATTTTCATTCAAAAGATATCATTTTTCAAGTTTTTTCTCTCTAAAATAAGAAAATCCTTGTATTTCATATCTAAAAATTGTAACATCTTTTACATACTTGCATTGTTCTTCATATTTTTGGATGTTTGCTACACTTGTTTAGTGCCTTTTATCCATTTTGGGAACACTTTTGGCTTGGTTAAACTTGTATGAGGATTAGAACTTGCTCTCCTATTGCTAATACTTAAATGAGATGTAGTTTGAGACTCATGGCATCTTGTGCTAGTACATTCGCTATGGATGTTAGGTTTTCCAACTCTTTCACTCATAGTGTTGACACTAGTCAACACATGTTGGAATCCATACCTAGAATAACATATCCTATGACTTCCAATCCTAATGATGTTGAAACCATTGTTGCTCATGTCCCTCAAGATAATTTACACAAAATGGATGCAGCCTTAGAAAAACTTCAAAACTTTGTGAGTGCTCAATGTATATTTGGTACTGCGGTTCCTATCATAGATAACATGAGGAGAATGCTTTATAATGAAATAAAAATAAAAATTGTGTGTAGCTTAGCTCATATTATTGACAATCATGTTCCTACAATGGCTAGTTGTGCTCAAAATATGGGATACACTCAAATTCAAGGTGGAAATCAAATTCATTCTCCCACAACTGTAGCCTCTATTCCTACATACACTCATCCAAATGTTACTACAACAAGAAAACCAACTAGCAACATCAATCCAACTTTGGTTATGTCCACTAGGAATAGTTTTATCTTTATGAATTCAAATATCATCTCCTTAACCATCACCCCTCACAAAATTGCAATTCACTTATCCTCCCAACAAATATACACCTCCACCTTATTCACCTCCATCTCAAAACACAACCAAACATTCAATCCTCAACCAAAATTTTCAAAATGTTGAACATCCTTTCAACAACAAATTTCTACATTGTTCAACCAAAATCAAAATGGCCAACCTTCATAATATGCCAAATGAAACCCATTATCATTGGAGATATTGAGAGCACAAATGCCACACAACATAGAGAATCCTATATTTGAAAAATATGGCGGTAAAGCAAATCCTAGCCACCATGTATCAACATATAAAACCTTATGTAGTGACTTCATTTTTGAAGAAAAACTCTTGGCTAAGATTATTCCTAGATCCTTGAAAGACACAATCTTGGAATGGTTTTTCTCTTTACCGAATAATTCAATTCATTCATTTAATGAAATTTTTTATGCCTTCCTCAATCATTTCCAAGTGCACATTGGTCCCACAATGGCCTTACCTAATCTAATGCAATGTAAAAAAAACATAGATGAAATGTTCATTGAGCATGTTATCAATTGCTTTACTCACAAATCGACATTAAGATTCCTGATGTTGATCTTCACAAATGTTCATTGAAAACTTGCAAACCAATATTCAAGATGAGCTTGGGATGATGAAATTTCTCTCCTTCACCCACTTGTGCATGACTCTTTGTGACTATCAGAATTCGATTAGTCATCATGAAGCAAAAGCTTCCTCCCACCATCTTGAAAAATTCAAGTTCATGCCTCATAATAGCTTCCAACCATTCAAGAAACAAAATAAGGGCTTTATACAGATAAATCCACCTCAAAAAAATCAACATGTTGAGTCTCAAGTGGCTATTATGAAAACAACAAATCCATATCAATTCAAGGAAAAATTAGACAATTCACCTTATTACCTGATACCCCTCATTCTGTCATTTTGCAACTCTTGGGTAAGAACCTAAGAACCTTACATCCCATTAGAACCACTGATCCTACTAATCCTTTACCTCCAAACTATAATTCAAATGATTTTTTCCATTATCACCGAAAAAATGGACACAATACTGAATGATGTATGAATCTTAAAAATATTATGCAAGACCTCATTGATTCTAATCACATCCATATTGGTGGTGCTAATGATGAAGGAAATAAGTTTGTTGCTCCACCCAGCTAGAATTTGCAAATCTTTACAATCCAATGCCAAATCATAACATCAAATTTGTAAAAAGCTAGTGACACCAAGAATGATGTGATGAATGTTGACAACATACAAGACATGACTAATAAAAGCATAAGTGATTATGGGGATGATATACAAACTACGATCAACCTCATTGACATTCAAACCAATAAGGTCCAAACCAACTTGTCTCTTGACATTGCTTTCTCACAAAATGACATAATTAAAAATGCACTCAGTGGTCCTCTTTACATAGCTAAAAGAATCAATGACAAGCCTACTAATGGTATATTAATTGATCCCGCTTGTGTAAAGAATGTTATTACCTGAGGAATTATTTTTTGTGCAAGAAATTTATCACTTGATTATTATGAACAATCAAAAGAATGGATCAAAACACATAATGGTTTTTCTTTCCCTACAATAGGTTCGATCACTCTCCCATTAAAGGTTGGACCAAAACAATTAGATGTCTCATTCTCCATCATCCTATCATTAGACCAATTGCATGTGAAGCTAGGCTATCCATGGCTATGCTCCATGGATGTTGCCCCCTCGATAGTGCACACATGCTTAAAATTTTCATTTTGAAATGACATCTTCAATGTGCATCATAGCGGCTTTAATCCTTTGTCTTCTCATATAAATTTCTCATTGGATTTATTTTGACCAGAACCCATGGAACCTGTTAAGCCTTGTGAGGAATTATTTTTCAAATCTTACCAAAAGTTCAAGGCAAAGAGTATCAAAAAATTATCTCTTAACAACATGCCTCAACCCATGATTGAACCTCCTATCATTGATGAAACTATGATTGAACCAAAAGCTCTTCCAAGTAACCTAGAAAAATTCACCATGCTTCCCCCACCTATTTCCTACAAGAGACCAAGAGATAGCTGTTGAAATACTATTCCACTCAGCTCCCTTCGGGTCCCCCTTTTTTTGCATGTTCATGGTGTGCATTCCTCGCTTCGCAACTTTGGCAAGCGGCTCCTCTTTTGGCTCTTGAGATGCTGCGCTGAGCGCCCACGTGTCACGCCTGCGGGGTTTTTCATTTTCTGTTGCTTTATGTTTTCCTACGGGTTGCGAAACGGGGCCCACATCTCTATACGTGGCGGTGTTGCGCAATCTTTCCCTAGCAAGAGTAGAGTATGCTGCGGCGGGCTGCGAAGGATTTCTATGGGCCTTCTTTATTTCCTGGCGGGGCCCACCCTCGCTCACGTGTCAACGGTTCGCGGCTTTTAAAACAACAGCAGGGACGAGAGCACCACGGGCTGGCGAACGCGGCCACGCGTCTTTCGCCTTTTCATGCGGCCTTTCCCCGTTTTCAAAGTAGCCTCCGTCCCCTGAACACGTGTCACTTCTCCGCAAAGCTCCCGGTCAATGGAGAAGGAGTTTTCATTCGGGCCGCGGTTTGCTGCCACGTGCCTTACATCGATTATCAAAGCAAGCTGTGAGATGGCCGAGCGGGATGGTGTCATTGACTGCTGCTCGCCATGGTTCTCTAAGGCGGTGGACGACACTCGTCGCTTCGAAGCCTGGTTGGGACCACTGCCATCATTCCAAAAGGGCACGCCTGTAACTAACCAACTGGATGCTGTGCCCTGATTGGCTGCTCTCATAACGGCATTGGGAATATTCTTATCCGGGCATCATTACGGGGGATTGTAGAATCATTCTGTTACAACTCTCCAGGCGGTGGGATTTTGCTCTCCGGCTATATATACTCCCTCTGTTGAGGGAAAATGGTCCAAGATTTGACAGGAAGAATACTGGTTTTAGTAAGAGACGCCAGGCCTCTTTTGCATGTTTAATTGCAAGATACTTTCAGACTGTGCCTATTGTTCGGCCTTTCTGCTTTTTATGTCTTGATTAAACTGTGAACTGTGCTTTTTATTGTCTTAAGCATTTCATTTGAGGAGACTTCTATATATTGAACACAAACTTGCTGGTCTAAATCATGTCTTAATGACTCTTCTTAGCAGTAAGAATGTATGCGATACTGTTTTATGTCAATTGAATGAACTGTTTATGCTATTGCTTTAAGCTTCCGGTGTTTTGGAACATATCAATAACTTCAGGCCCTTGAGTCTATGATTTATCGTGCCTAAAAAGCTTTGGCGCATCGCCTTAGATTAATATTTGTTTCATTATATCTGCTTCCTTTTCCCTTTCCAAAACCATTATATAGAAGAAGTCGGCTTCTTTAAAATCCGGAGGTCACTCAGTTTGGCGCAAAGGGGTCCCCCTTGAACTGAGTTTCCCATAAAGGCACTGTTATCCCAATTTTTGGCGTCAACAGTTTGTCCTTTTTTCTGGCACGCCCGGTGGGACCCAAACTAATGAAATCGTCTTCTAAAAGGGTGTATGAGCCATCGGCCTGTAACTAGATCCCAAACTGCAAGTAACCCAGGTTTACTAGTGCCTCCATCCAGGACAGTCCAGGCCGCAAATCAGTTAGTAACCGTTCCATTCCCACCACCCTTTCCTCTCACCATGTTGCCGGCCGCGAACAGAAATTATGTAGCATGGGATGCTGGGAGTCCCCTTGTAGCTCCGGTAGCACCTGCTGTTTGGGGTGCCATACCGGTTTCGGCCCTGAAAGCTCTTCCCAAATTCGCCGGAGATAACACAAAAACGCCAGCAGAGCATTTGCAGGATGTAGCGGATGTATGCCTAGTACATGGTATCACGGCGCAGAATGTAGCCCTGAGGCTCCTTGCTGCGTCCTTCAAAGGCAAGGCCCTGGAGTGGTACCGAACACTGACTCCTAATACCATTCGCACTTGGGATGACCTCGGAGATCCATTCTATGAAAGATTTTCAAATGACGGAGATCGTTCTTCGCTATATTATCAGTTATCCGTCATCAAACGAGCACCCCAGGAGGCTCTGACGGACTTCAATGCCCGATTTCACTCGAGTTGGCGGAGGATTCCCGTGACCATCCGCCCTACCCCAGATTTGGCGTTCATGTTCTATCTGAAGTCCATCAATCCCGACATTTCTATGATGATCAAGTCTCTGGGAGGAGCTACTCTACCAGATGCATATGCCACCGCTATCAAAGCAGAAAATCACTTGATAGACTGCGGAAAATTGCCTCCTCGACCTGTTATGCCGATATTTCCTGAGATATCAAACGTGGCACAAGAGGTGGCGTCGACCAGTGCGCCAGCGACTCCCCAGTCAGCGTACTCATATACAGCCGCTCCTGAAAACTTGGCCTCTACATCAAGTTCTCCGAAGAATGAAATGGGCGACCTCAAGGAGATGCTACGGACTATGGCGAATGATATAACAACACTCAAGCGAAATCAAGCAATGCCTCCGCGGCCTGCGTATCAGAACTACCAAGGTGGGCGGCCTACCTATCAGCAGAATCAATATCAGAATGCGCATCGCACTAACTCACCAACGGCGGCTGCCAACCAAATAGTTCCGGTGCCTACGCCACTGGCAGGAGCGTCGCCAAGCTCTAGCAGAGAATTAACCGCGGGACAAAATAATCTTATTGATGACATCAATCCATGGTGCTTCCCTTGCAACGATGCGCATATGCCCCGAAATTGTCCGCGTGGCAACTTACAACAAAGGATAGCAGAGCAACGTAGTCAAGGGATTGCGACAGAGAGCGAAGAATACGGATATGCCCCGGCAATGGAGAACGCGGTCCTTACCACGCAAATACAAGGAATGTCCCTGGAGCAAGAGTCCGACATTGTTCCTGATCATGCGCTCTTCTCATGGATGGAAGACGAGGAAACGGTGTTTGCGAATGACACGTCCACTGCCGAAACGCCGCGGGTAAAGTCTGACTATAATACACGCTCCAAGAGAAGATTCACCGGTGAGGCCGTGGTTTCACTTTCGGACAATCCGCAGTGCAAGGACGTTTCGGATCAAATTCCTGGTGGCCCGACCGAATCCTTGTCTCCTCAACGGCGGAAGGAAATTATTATAACAAAAGCCAAGGAGCAGAAATCTCCGAGCTCCTCATCTCTTAATGTGGTGGAGCAGTTGAAGAAATCACCTGCTAATATGTCTTTATGGGACATTCTAGCTATCCCGGAGCAGAAGACCATACTCCAAAAAGCGCTTCAGCAACAGATGGACCCAACACTAACCGAGCCTTTGGCCAGTACCGAGGCGGTTTATCAAATGCCACCAACTAAGGTTGTCGCAAACAAAGCGATGGAATCCCCTGCGGAAGGCGGAGGTAGGCCAAAACCTCAACCCTTCTTCTTAACTCTCATTATAGGGGAGAAACTATTACACAACGCTATGATTGATTCTGGCGCTAGTACCACGGTTATGCCAAAACTAATAGCCGAAGCCTTGGGACTCAGCTACGAACCTATGAAGAAAGGGGTGATGCAGCTAGATGGAAATAAGGTTGATACTGTGGGTGTCATCAAAGCACTTCCGTTGACTCTATTTGCCTGCCCGAGTATCACGGTCCCGCAAGATACAGTGATCATAGATGTTCCGCCAATGTTTGGTCTTTGCCTTTCTCGAGAGTTTACTTCAAAGGTGGGCGGCTATTTGTCTTTAGATTGGTCACATCTAATACTTAGGACCAAACATGGCGCAAAGATGAAGATAGAATCGGAGGCTCTGCATTCCGAACATGTGGCGAACGAGGCCCTGATTAACTTTGAAGCGGCACATACCTCCATCACCAAGCAAGACATGTACAATGTTGAACTGCTGGAGGAGGAGAAGGTCAACGGAGACCGAAGTGATAGCGAAGACGCTCTGTTGAGTGAACATATAAATAATGATCCCTTCGGAAATTATCATGCTACCGGTTTAGGCACATATGTGATCTATGACGAAGACCAAGTTCTTCCGAAGGTCGTCAAAGAGCCCGACGATGACCAAGCAAGTGAGCTGTGGACATTATATTTTGACGGAGCAAGGAGCAAAGTTGGAGCTGGAGCAGGGATATGTCTAATATCCCCACAGAATGAAAAGTTGCTGAGGGCCTTCCGATTCCAATTTGCTTGTTCAAATAATGAGGCTGAATATGAGGGTCTAGTCCAAGGTCTAAGCCTAGCGGAACGAATGGGTATCAAACAATTGATTGTATTCGGAGATTCAGAACTGGTAGTTAATCAGGTCCGAGGAGTCTCAGCAGCAAAGAATATCCGCATGAGATCCTATCGGCATCGAATCTGGGACCTTATAGAAAGTTTTGAAGCTTTCAACATCCTGACCATTCCCCGAGCTCAGAATGGCGATGCAGACCGCATGGCAGTAATCGGAGCTCAGTTTGATCCTGTCTCCGACTTGCTTCGGAACAAATATTCAGTACGAGTGCTGGTTAGACCAGCAATACCCGATAATGACCAAAGTTGGCAAGTCTTTGAGAGCGATGAACACATCGCCTCGTTTATTCAAAACTCAGGGGAATTTGCCGATCAACTCCAACCAAAGATCGCTGAGGCCTACGAGGGACAAATTATGCAGCTGAAATCAAATAAGCTTCCGAAAGGATTGGTTACTCTCGAAAAAAATTTCGATTGTAGTGACGCCCGAAATGATAAGAGGAAGTTCGTGGCGGAAAAAGGTGATTATGAGAATCTTCGGGTCTCCGATGACAGGAACCTTCGGGTCGGAAAAGATGTCTCACAGCAAGATAGAGAAAGGCTTATGAATTTCTGTGAGAAATATGGAGTAGTAGCCTGGTCCTACGATGATCTGGAAGGTTATGATCCTGGTATCATTCAACATACTATTGAGCTAACAGAAGGTGCGAAGCCAATCCGACAGAAACAGCGGCCGGTCAACCCTAAAGTTGAAGCCTTGATGGCACAAGAGCTAACCAAGCTCATTGAGTCGCGTATTGTTTTCCCAATTAAACATAGTACTTGGGTATCAAATCTGGTACCAGTCCGAAAGAAGAATGGTGATATACGCTTATGCGTAGATTTCCGAGACCTAAATAAAGCATCTCTGAAGGACCACTATCCCTTGCCTTCTATGGAGTCGATCCTCCAAACCGTCGCAGGATCGGAAATGTTCTCTCTACTGGATGGCTTCTCTGGCTATAACCAGATTCGAGTAAGAGAGGAAGATCAGCACAAGACTACGTTCACCACCAAGTGGGGGACGTTTGCATATGCTAAAATGCCTTTTGGTTTATCTAATGCAGGGGCAACCTTCCAGAGAGCTATGGACGTCGCATTTAGCGAGCTGATCAATAAGATTATCCTAATCTATTTGGATGATCTTACTGTGTTCTCCAAATCTAAAGATGATCATTTCGATCATCTGGAGTTGGTGTTTCAAAAGTGCCAAGAGTTCGGGATTTCCTTAAACCCGAGGAAATGTGTGTTCGGAGTACCTCAGGGTAAGCTGTTAGGACATGTTGTGTCGAAGGAAGGTATTTCAATTGACCCGGAACGAGTAAAGGCTATAAAGGAGCTTCCTCTCCCGGTGAATAAGAAAGGTGTCCAGTCTTTTCTGGGCAAAGTAAATTTCGTCAGTAAATTTATTTCCGATTTTGCGGGAATGATTAGGCCGATCACCCTAATGCTGAAAAAGGATCAAATTTTCAAATGGACAACGGAGGCGAGGGAGGCATTTGAGAAGGTCAAAGAAGCTATCTCATCAGCCCCAGTGTTGATCAATCCAGATCAACATAAAGATTTTATAATGTATGTTTTCAGTAGCAAGTCAAGTATCGCTACTGTTCTGACTCAAAAGGATAGAGAAGGAAAAGGGGAGCATCCAGTTGCTTTCTATTCCCGAACCTTAAAGGAATATGAAGTAAATTATAACTTCGTTGAAAGACAGGCTTTTGCAATAGTGAAGGGGCTTAAAAAGTTCCGCCATCTAATTTCCTGTAGCAAAGTCCTGGTATATGTCGCACATTCTAGTGTGCGGGAATACATCATGGAGGGAGAAATCACAGAAAAAAGGGCTAATTGGATCACTAAGATCCTGGAATATGACATTGAGGTCAGGCCCACCAGGACTATTAAAGGCAGAGGTCTGTGTGAGTATATGACACAGGAAGTGGTGATGCCTGCTAAAGAGGAACAGTCAGAACTTGTCCTGATAAACGGATCGGGATCGGAGGATGATTGGCTGAAAGATAGAATTAATTTCATGCGAACCGGAAGGTACCCGCCAGGCCTCTCATCCCAGAAAAGAAGGTATTACCGGCTCCAGAATTGCGGATACACGCTGATAGAAGGAGTCCTTTTCAAGAGAAATTTTAATGGTGTGCTCCTACGGTGTGTTACTTCAGGGGAGGCGCAGAAGATCCTCGACGCATTTCACAATAGCGACGAAGGTGGACATTTCTCCGCTAAAACCACAGCCATCAAGGTCCTGCGGGCTGGATATTACTGGCCCACACTTTTCAATGATTCCTACTCTCTGGTAAAGGCTTGCAAAAAATGTCAGTTATTCTCCGACCGAAGGAAGAATTCAGCGATGCCCCTGAAACCTATCGTGGCGGATGAACCATTTGCTCAATGGGGTTTGGACTTTATCGGAATGATCAACCCGGTTTCCAGTTCGGGACATAAATGGATTTTAACAGCTACAGACTACTTCACAAGGTGGGCTGAAGCTGTTCCCCTTAAAGAGGCAACGGAGGTAGAGATTGTGGATTTCCTCGAGGCTCTGGTGACGAGGTTCGGCCCTCCGAAGACGATCATTTCGGACAATGCTAGAGCATTTGTAGGCACAAAGGTATGTCACTTTGCATTGAAAAATGGCATATTCCTGAAAACATCTTCAAACTACTATCCACAGGGAAATGGCCTAGCTGAGTCAACAAACAAAAGTTTAGTCCGACTTCTCAAAAAAGTGGGCTCAGAACACCAAAGGGAATGGCACAAAAATCTCCGAAAAGCACTCTGGGCCAACCGCATAACACCTAAACAAGTCCTCAAGACTTCGCCCTATGAGCTAGTATATGGGAAAGAAGCGCTGCTACCTATCTCTATGGAAATTCCGGCGATACAGTTGTTGAAATCTCTTGAGATAGAACAAAATGGCGCCATGGAAGTTCGGCTTGCCGAACTATTAGAAGTACAAGAAAAAAGGGAGAATTCCCTAAAGGCCATGACTGGCCGTCAACAGGTGGTCAAACGGTGGTTTGACAAAAGGGCTTCCGACCAAGGCCTAAAAAGTGGAGATTTGGTGCTAAAATACGACAGCAGGGCTGCGAAGCCAGGTCAGCATGGTAAGTTTGATAGCCTATGGGAAGGACCCTTCAAAATCATTCGGTGCATGCAACACAATGCCTTCGAGCTGGAAAATATGGAACAGGAGCCCCTAGGAATCCCGGTTAATGGGATTCACCTTAAATTGTTCCATTAAGCGTCAGGCCCTACCTTGTACAGTTGTAAATAACGCTTTTTCTTTTTCCCTTCCTGTTTTTGGCCTATCGTTTTGCTAAACCAATTGACTTGTTATGTATTCGCTTATCATCGTTGGTAGGTGAAGCACCGGTGTTCTTAAAACACAAAAGTATGCTCATAAACAGAGATAAAACATACAAAATTGGCAAACCCAGAAAAATTGCACGCAGAAGCAAACAGGAGTATAAGATTTCACAACAAAAGGAGGCGTATATTTTTATATACATGTTTCTGAGTTACAAAATGGCATGAAGGCCGATTTTCAAAATATACAAAGTATAAGAGCATATATATATACGTTGGCCTTTTATCAGGCTGATACGGAGCAAGGGGGTAACATCAACAAACACCAGGGCAAGAGGACCATCTATCCGCAGGAGTGGCTAGCAGCAACCGACGCATTCAAGACAGCGTCCGCTTCTTCCTCAGCAACAGGTTCCTCGGCGGCACTGGCAGCATCATGAAGCGTGGCTGTCGTCGGTGGTGGGTACACCAGGTCCCTGAAGTCAGTATACCACTCTACGTCGTAGAATGGTATCACGTTGTAGCTTCTGAACAGGAAGTGAAGAGCCTGGGTAACCCTTTGCTGATGCTGACCACGGGTCTGCAGGCGGAATCCGCTAAGGAATGGTAGCCAAGCCACGACAGCTTCTTCTTCAATATAGCGACGTAAGTCGCTGGCTGATGGCAGGCCAATTCCATATGCAGCGTGTGTGACAACCTCTCCAAGCCCGTTCAGGTACTTCTTCGGGAAGATTTCTTTGACTAGCTTCAATACAAGAGGCCGAGGGACACAAATGTCTAGCATAGACGCCACAAAGTGTGAGCACACATCGGTGTTCACCCGATGCTTATCTTCATACTCCACACAGTCTTTGCCGAGAACCCACTTAATGGCTACTAAAACCAGCGAGTGCTTGTTCTTCGTCATTCTCTTAAGCCTCCTGGTGGAGATTTCACCTACAAATGTTGTTTGTGATTTGAAGGAGGTCAGGCGAATGGGAGTATCCATCTCTCCTAGGACTATTCCTAAATCTGCTAAGTATGTCGAAAGCTGCTTATTACCTAACCTATGAAAAGACTCGCTTAGCAGTATTCTACTTGCCTATCACTTCTCGACGCAAAGTGTATATGTTTGCTATCTACTGGCCTATTTATAGAAAGTTGACAAGACATACGCCAGTCCGCCGTAAGCAACGTGATGTATATTGGCTACAATCTCGAGGGCCGAGTCTGCATTTGTTCATGTTTTGAGCTGGCACACGCATGGTAGCACGACTCAAGGCATGCTTAATTAAATCAAGTTAATTAATTGAGCTTTAAAAGGGTGGCACTTGTTGATGAAGGGACGTATGGCCGTATGCTATGGTGTCAAATCTCAAGCACATCCCAGAGCCCGAGGCGATATTCGTATCTCTTTCAGGCGGTGATCGTTTGCTTGGCGTAATCATTCCGGCCTGGGATATTAATTACCGGTACATGCTAACACAACGCGAGGAGGCCAGTTGCAAGCTCAATTTCCAAGAAAAATCAGGGCGTATCACACGATATCCTAAAAGCAATGATGAAATCCGGCCACCTCGGAAAAAGCAATCAGCTCATCTTGCACGAGTCGTGGAGTTACCGGTACATGCCGAATTAAATGCAAGGGCTCGCGCTCGCCTACCACCTTGAGGAAAGTTGCTATTATTGTATGATAATGCTTATTGTTCCTAAGTCTTTTTCCAAAAAAGCTAAGGAGTACGCGAAGTGTTTTCTATCTGTATTTCCAGTGCAAGCGTATTCAAAGGCCAGCGAACCTTCTAGTTCTCCCGCGAAGAAAGATGGCGGAATCTTCAGCTCAGCCAGCAGAGGAAGGGATTAGCCAGGAATTGTATTCGGCTATTCGTTCTTCTGCCGAGGTCTACGTGTACGATGATGTAGCGTATGCCACTCCTGGTATACCCCAGAAGGTGAGGAGACCCAACACAGAGGAGCTAGAGAAGCCCAAAGAGTGGAATAACCCTAAAAAGGTTGGAGAAAAGTGGGAAAATATATATGATCCAAAGCTTGCTAGGAACCCTAAGTCTCTTAGAGAGGCGGCTTGTGCAAGATTATTAGCACCAGTGGCGGAGAAGGCAACGGCAGGTAGAGTCTGGTATAGCGGTTTGCCACAATACATGGTCCCATTCGTGCACTATTGCCCGGAGGTGGTTGACGCAGCTGTTCAATGCTATAATCCACAAACCCACTGCATTGAGGGTCGCAATTTAAGGGTTCATATCAATCAGGAAGCCATCTGGCATATGTTATGCATTCCTGACCCCAGGACAAGAAAGGAGAAAATCGAATATTTCCGCCCAAGCAAGGGGGAAAAGATATGGAAAAGGATGAAAACCGGCTCCGATTTCCTATTAGAGGAGACTAAAAAGAAGGGTATTGTGTCCGCTAAGTCACCAAGCATCCCATTGTTGCGCGGTTCATTCCGCGACGACCTTCAGGATCCCATATCCATGCTGGCGTTTGTTTACGGCCGTGATTCTGATGAAAAGATCGAGGCTTTTCAGCTGGGCCCTGCAATACAGTTTCGCAGGCAACATGAATCTTTCTGGTATGATTTTGCCGAGTTCATGGTCGAGGAAATGATACAGCAAATAGAGAATTATCAGGCGGAGATGAAATTTAGATTTCTTTCCTACCTGGTCCACATGTTCCTGCATCAGAATCTGGATTTCTTCGCCCGATTTTTCCCACTATCAATTTTTGATGAGCAGAATAAAAGAAAGCCGGTATCTACATGGACACCCTACCTTTCCGCAACATATGACTACTATGCCTTCACGGACTATTTCATAGCCCTGGTCCTGAATGATTTGATCGGAGAGGGTGATATCGTCCGGCTTAACACTGAGCAGACTGGATTTCTGCAAAGCTACATCCCCGCTTGCGACTGGTTCCTGGGAAAGGATTTCACGATCCTTCGAATGAGGGGCTTTATTGACAAGCCTTTCCTGCTCTCGGCTTGCATCACCGATAGAGTGCTCGCGCTGGAGGTTTACCGGCAGGTATGCGCCATTGATTTCATGTTTTGTAGCAGCAAAAGGGTCAAAAAGAAGGGATTCTTCAGTTGCCCGAAGAGCTTCAAGTCAATAACGCTTGTCAAAAAGCAATCTCATCAACTGCTAGGGGACAAGCTGGCACACTTAGGGCTAGTATTAGTAAACGATAAGTGGGATTACAACCCTTTCAATGACCTACCTGAGCCGCATATGAGAGTTACGCATGTTTCTCGACCATACTGGGAGAAGCGGTGTAATAACCGGACTGATAAAGATGAAGATCTGGTTGAATTGGCACAAATCCCTACGCCGGATACCAGAGGCCCATGGCACAAGTTCTACTTTCCAGTGGCCGTGGCCAGGGACAACATTCTGATAGAGCGCAGCATGCTCAACAAGTTGAAAGTGGACGAGGAATGGAATGATGAAAAAATAAAAGCTTTCTGGAGATACCGCCAAGAAACAGGGCAGATGAGGGCTCCTTATAATAAATTGAAGGACGACCAGGAATTCGAAAGACAC
>VDFB02096369.1:0-12402 GCA_007258455.2 Sequoia sempervirens | reverse complement strand
AATGTGAATGGCATGGGTGGGCATAGTAGCTATATGCAGATGTAGAGAATATAGTTAGACATTAGGAAATCTAGCAAATAATACAATGGTTTGCTAAATATATTATGCACAATAATGAAAGTGATTTTGTGGGAACAATATTGTATCCCTTTTTCCCCTTATAGTTTAAACTATAATGGGGAGGAAAAGAGGGTGTTAAGCCTAATGGGCTATAAGAAGCATATGTATATAACGGTTAGAGTGTGCAAGCAATAGTTGGTGAGGAAATATCTTTGTAGATTATACATATATACACATATAGAGGGTTGGTTGATGAACAATTGTATTAATGCTCAATTAGTTATTAAGTTTTATTAGTCAATCAAAATTTACAATATTATTATGCATAGGATTCAATGTCTAAATTGATGACATTACTAACGTGCAATCACTTGCAAAATAATAATGTTGACATTAAATTAGATGAATTCATCATTATATAACCACACAACATAATTTTGCTAGCAACTAACAAAGAATGCTACATCAACTATACTTAAAACAATCTAAAAGTAATATTAATATCATTAAGTTTTATTAGTCAATCAAAATATAATATTATTATGGATAAGGTTGAATGTCTAAATAATTAATGACATTAGTAATGTGCATTTAGATGGGAAGTAATAATTGTGGCATAGTATTAGTTGTATTCATCATTATAGATGAGACCCCATGATTTTGCAACTACATCAATTGTTAACAATACAAATAAAGGATCTTTTCATAGCCACCAACAAAGTACCATAGATGAATTTTGGTTAAAAACAAGTTAATAATTTGTGTGATGTAGAGTATAAGTACAAGAAGAATAATCAACAATGCTCAATGGAATCTAACATAAAGTGTATAAGGTCAACTATTTTAGTCCATTGTAACTATAAGCTTAAACATATAATTTTTTTTCTGAACCCCATGCCAGTAAGATGGCAATATGTACATACAAAATACAAAGTTAAAGTCAACACAATGAGGAATGCTCTCTGCCTATGGAGCCTCATGGACCCTCACCAAAACCCTAAGCAAGAATATAGATTTATAACCATTGTAATTAGGGGTGGCATGAATATTGTGTATTATAATCAATATAGAGTACATTAGGATATGATTGTCTATTTGAACATTATTACTAAATTTTATAGTTACTAACATTATTCTAGAAGGTAAAAGCTTCATGAATGGGAACTTCAACAATAGGGTTTCTAATTGATGGCAAATGAGCGCAGGTGGGAGCAGAGGTTTGGGCGGGAAAATGGGCCTTTCGAATTGACTGGTACTGAGCAGGGTGATGGCGATGGATCGACGAAGGCTCAGGCAGGTCACGAGTTTTCCTCAAGTTAGAAGAAAAGCGTGGAGGATCCAGAACGGGAGGATTCCCCAAAAAGGTTTGTGGACAACCCAGGTGGGAAGGATATTTTGGTTCCTTCCTCTAAGATGCCAACCGTCGGTTGCCCTAAAGATAACCTCAAAAATGTGGTGGGGTCTGGTGACAGAAATGGAGGGCATTGTAAGAAGTGGGCCTCTCTATTTGGGGTTAAACTTAATGGTAAGTCAACTTTTCCTCCTGTGCGCAACATCTCTTGCCCTACGGTTGAAAATTTTGCAATTTCTATTCCAGACGAGATCATTGATCATAATATAGCTCTAATGGATAGTTCCCTAGTTGGAAAATTTATGGGCCAAAGGCCAAATATAGAGGTTGTCAGGGATTTTGTTAGAAAGAAATGGAGAACAAATGGTAGTGTCTCTATTGCGGCTCTCCCAAAAGGCTTCTTTGCTTTTGAGTTCTCAAACAGAGAAGACATTAAGGCAGTTAGAAGTGGAGGGCCATGGGTTATTGGGAAATCAACTCTCACACTTAAGAAATGGTCTTCAAATTTAGATCTAACGGACTCCATCTTTGAGACTATCCCAGTATGGGCCAGGCTTCATGGTTTTCCTTTAGAATATTGGAATGAGGATGTTTTTATGGGGATAGCTAGCTCCTTTGGGGAGCTACTATCGATTGATCCAATGACAGTAGCAAGAAAAAGAATGGTGTTTGCTAGAATATGTGTGGGTGTCTCTCAGGAAGCGGATCTCCCCTCCTCCATGGAGATCCATTCGAAACTTGGCTCTTGGTCGCAGGCTATTGAGTTTGAGACCATCCCTTTTGCCTGCTTCAACTGTAGAAAATCTGGCCATTGGGCTAAGCAATGCCCCCTTAAGGCAGTAAAAGAAATGGAAGACCCTAAAGGGGCCTCAAAAGTGGTATGGAAAAAGAAGCAGGGGGAAAAAATAGCAACGACATCAGTGAGAAAGCAAGCAGATTCTCCTGATAATACTTCGGGTAATGCTGGAAATGAAGGCTCCACCTTCCAGATCCCCCAAGGTTTGGTAACAGAGTTTAACTCTGACTCTCAGAACAAAGAGGAAAGGGTGGAAAGTGATGGTGGGAACTTAGCCCTGGGAAAGGCGGATGATTCTCTTGATAATATTTCGGGTGACGCTGGAAAAGAAGGCTTTGCCTTCCAGATCCCCCAAGTTTTGACACCGGAGTTTAACTCTGACTCTTAGGACAAAGGGGAAAGTGTGGAATGTGATGTGGGGAATCTAGCCCTAAGCAAGGAGGAAGATTATCTTGCCCCAATAATGTGCCCCTTTGGTCGGGACCCCGTGACGCCAGGGTTGGACGATATTCCAATTCAGGGTCTTTCTCTGGAGGTAGGCATTCCTTTGATCGTGTCCTCGATTCGGGCAAATAACCCAGTAGTCAAATCCAGCTCAGAGGTGGCTCCTATTGAAGTCGTTAAAGACACTTATTTAGACCCCAGCTAGGTAAGCTCTTTTGAAAGAAGTAGCTCCTTGCCTTGTGTGAATGGGCTCATGGATACTCTCCCCTGGGAATAGAAATTCTTCTCTGAAAAAGAATGGGAATCTAGTAAAGAATCAGATAGTCAAGAGGACACAGATAGAGAAGAGGTGCTATCCAAAAAAAAGAAGAAAAATGCGAAAATCAAAATCACCCCTTGTAGGATCTCAACAAGATCGAGAGCAAAAGTGGACTGTGGGGCAATTTCTTTGGCCAGAGGAAGAAGACCTAAAATTTGGATAAGAGAGCACATTAGCTTTCAAGATATTGTGGATGGCTACCAAAAAACCATCCCTGAGATCCTCCTCCCTCCTAAATCATCATGAAGTTATTATCCTGGAATATAAGGGGACTAAATAACCCCCACAAGCAGGATATTTTACACAATTTTGCCCGGAACCAAAAGCCTGATATTCTCCTCATTCAGGAAACTAAAATGTTAAGTGAAAAGGTGGAAAAGATTACTTTGTTTTAGCACTGTTCCATTCACGGAAGTGATTCTGCTGGCGCCTCTGGAGGGGTTGCGACTTTTTGGAACTGTAAGGTCATAAGAGGTGATCCACTTTTTTCTCGTCCTAATCATGTTGCCACTAGATTTACTCATATAAGGGACAACTTCAGTTGGATCCAGTCTAATATTTATGCTCCTAACTGTAAAAAAGCTCGGAAGGATTTTTGGAAAGAGTTGGCTGCTTTTCGAAATATCTTTCAAAATGACCCCTGGGTTGTCATGGGAGATTTTAATTCCCCTCTCCTTTAGGGTGAGAAGTTTGGCGGCTCTCAGATCAATGAAGAAAGCAAAGAGGATCTTCAAGAATTCATCAACAATTAGGCCTTGATTGACCTGGACCTGCAAGGGAGCTATTACACTTGGTCGAATCGAAGAGTTATGTCTGATCTGATCCAGGTGAGACTTGATAGAACCCTTGTTTCTGATGTATGGATCTTAAATTATTGTTGTTCTTTGAAAACCCTCCCTAGGATTGGATCTGACCATTTTCCTATTAGTTTTGTTGCTGGCCCCTTAAAAATTAAGAGGAATACTCCTTTTCGCTTTGAGAAGATGTGGCTTTCCCATCCTCTCCTCCAAGAGGAAATAAGGAAATAGTGGAATATTAATATAAAGGGTACTGCCTTATTTAGAATTGCCAAAAAATTAAGAGAAGTTAAAATGAATCTCAAAAAGTGGAAAAAAGAGTCTTTTGGCAATATCTTTCAAATCAAATCTGATCTTCAGTTTAGGCTTTTTGAAATCCAAAACAAAATTCAGAAGGAAGGCTACCTGAATGAAATTGAGGAAAAGGAAAACGAGATTCTCACAAAGCTTCACGAGACAATTGCTAGAGAAGAGGAATTTTGGAGACAAAGGTCGAGAGCTCTCTGGTTAAAGGCTGGAGACAAAAACACCAGATACTTTAATCTT
Source organism: Sequoia sempervirens (assembly GCA_007258455.2). Lineage (NCBI taxonomy): Eukaryota > Viridiplantae > Streptophyta > Pinopsida > Cupressales > Cupressaceae > Sequoia > Sequoia sempervirens. Next base: position 8,089 of record VDFB02096369.1, on the reverse strand, counting down.
TCAGCTTCTAAACATAGAGCAGCTAATAAAATCTCAGCGATTGTGGTTGAAGGCAGAACTTATGATGAGGAAGAGGACATCAGAAGAGAGGCTGCCCTATTATTTAAGAACCTTCTGTCTGAGAAAGAGGGAATTAACTTGGAGGATCAAAACCAATTACTGGAGGCTATCCCCAGGATTGTTAACTCTAGAGACAATGAAATGCTGACTGCTATACCCACTAGCGAGGAAATTAAAAAATTTGTTTTCTCTTTTGAAGGAAGCAAAGCGCCTGGTCCTGATGGCTTCCCTTTACTTTTTTTCCATTGGTTCTGGGACATTGTTGGGGAGGATGTTGAGAAGGTGGTGAAAGAGTTCTTCCATTCTAGAAACCTTTTGAAGGAGTTAAATGCCACTTTCTTGGTTCTTATCCCCAAAAAACCTGGAGTGCAGGATTTTGAAGGCCTCAAACCTATCAGCCTCTGTAACTCCTTCTATAAAATTATTTCGAAGGTGCTTACCTCTAGGCTGCTTCTCATTTTTCCCACTATTATTGCTCCTCAACAGAATGGTTTTATGCCTAGAAGACAAATTCTTGACTCCATTATCCATGCTTATGAGAATATTCACTCCCTCTCGGTCTCTAAATCGGAAGGATTTCTTCTAAAGCTTGACATCTCAAAGGCTTATGACAGGGTGGACTAGAACTTTCTGTTTAAGATCTTAAAATCTTTTGGGTTCAATGAAAGGGTTTTGCAGCTGATTGAACAACTCATCACTTCTGCTTCAGTGGTGGTTCTGATTAATGGGTCCCCTTCCACCTTTTTCCATAGTTCTAGAGGGTTAAGACAGGGAGATCCCATTTCTCCTATCCTCTTCATGATTATGGCTGAGAGTTTTGGTAGGAATATGAGTAAATTGGTTGCTCAAAGATCTATTATGGGGCTCAAACCATCTTCGAGCAATTTGATATGCTCTCATCAACAGTTCATGGATGACACTTTGCTGATGGGTAGATCTACTATCTCATAAGCTAAAGAGATGAAGAAACTTTTGGATACCTATGGAGGAGCTTCTGGTCAGGTGATAAATAAGCAAAAAAGCTCACTGTATTTCTTTAACACACCTTTGCACAGACAGAGGAAGATAGCTGGAATTCTCGGTTGCAAGATAGAGTCCCTTCCTACTACTTATCTAGGATTACCGCTATGCTTAAAACCTCTAGATTCTTTCTGGATCTCTCTGGTTGAGAGGTTTGGGAAAAAAATTTTTGGCAAGAAAGGAGCTCGTCTAAGCCAAGCTGGAAAACTCCAGCATCTTAAAGCATCCCTGCAGAATCTCCCTATCTATGCTCTTAGTATTTTTAAAATCCCTTCCAAATATGCTGAAACCATTGAAAAGATTCAAAAGAGATTCCTTTGGTCGGGAGTTGAAGAAAGAAAAAGAATGCCTCTTGTTGGATGGGACTTGGTTTGCAGATCTAAAAAAGATGGAGGCCTTGGGCTAAGAAAAATCAGACTGCTGAACAAATCGCTCCTAGCTAAACAGATATGGAGACTATTCTTCTCCTCTGGGGAATGGAGTGAAATAATTAAAAGTAAGTATCTGCAGAATAACAATTCCCTCAAAGATCTTATTGAGAATCCTAATGTCCCAAAAGGATCAAGTTGCTGGAACTATATGATTGATGGGATAAAGGTTGTGAAATTGGGATTGAAATGGCAGGTTCGCAATGGTAACCAGATCAGATTTTGGGATGATTGTTGGCTGCGCAATGAACCTCTGTCCTAGGATGGGAATCTCAGTAGATGGGCTGAGTTTTGCAAAGATACTTTTGGCCTCCTTGTTAAAGACTATTGGCGGGATGGTAAGTGGATGAATCTCCCCTTGATAAACCCTATTTTGGTCCCTGTTTACTCCTCTTTGAACGATGTCAAACTGTGCCTAAATCAGGAGGACAGTCTTATCTAGAAGTATGAGCCTTCTAGGTGCTTTTCTATCTCATCCACTTTTGCCTGGCTTTCACATGCTCTTAATCCTCCCCCTTTGTGGTCACATGCTTGGACTAAGCATCTCTTACCTAAGGTTAACATCTTTTTCTGGTCCTTGCTGCAAAATGAAGTGCTGTGGATAATCTTAGCAAAAGAGGTGTTCTGCTCCCCAATAGATGCTACCTCTATAAAAGCAATGCTGAATCGGTTAACCACCTCTTTATCCACTGTCCTTTCTCATCTATGGTATGGGACAAGCTTCTGAAATGTTGGCATTTTTCCTGGATCCCCCCAGAGTCGGTCGAAGATTTTTTTGTTCAATGGAAAGCCCCTTCTTTCAACCCCTTTATAAAAAAACTTTGGGCTTTCTCGTTCCCTCATGTGACTTGGGGAATTTGGAAAGACAGAAACAATAGGATCTTCAGGGATAAGGAGTCGTTGGAGGAAATTGTGTTTGAAAGAATTCTTAGGATGATTAAAGAAAACTTCTCTATTGTTCCCTTCAGGGAGGACAAGGTTGAGACAGTGGTTTGCTCTCCTTATGACAACCTAATTGCTAGGGAATGGAGAATCAATTGGGACATTTCCAATGTTCCTAATACGACCAAAAAGTCCAAGGAGGGAGTTTGCTGGAGTTTTCCTATGGATGGCTGGGCCAAAGCCAACTTCGATGGCATGGCCAAAGGAAATCCAGGGAATGTTGGGTGTGGTGGGGTCCTAAGGGACTCGGCAGGTAACTTTATGGGAGCCATTGCCACCCCTTTAGGGGTCCAAACTAATCATGTGGCGGAAGCGGCAGGTGCTTATTACATAATCAACTTCGCAGTGGAAATTAAATGTAAAAATTTATGGCTTGAAGGTGATTCAAAAAATATAATAGATAGCCTTTGTGGTAGGTCCCAGCCCGCATGGTCGATTAAAAACTGGATTGAAGATGCTAAGGTTTTACTTAGTAAGTTCGACAGAATAAAAATCACTCATGCTTACCATGAGGCGAATGCTGTAGCGGATTTTTTTGCCAATGAGGGAGTTAAGAGTGATAAAATACTCACGTGGCACAAAAGGATTGACCTCCATTCCGATGTTCAAGATTTAATGGTGCACGATGCAGTGAATGGAAAAGTGGCGGCTTCTTGTAATAATGAGGAAGGTACGAGTCATGACTAACAAAATAAGTAGACATTATGGGACCGTGAGGATCCGGCAGAAAAATTATTTACCTTGGCACACTTTGTGGGTCCTGTGAAGCAAAGGAACTATCTAGAACAGGTTCTCTGGTCGCAACAGTATTCGCACCGAGATCTCAAAAATGGGCGGGGAATGGAAGAGGGTTGAACCTACCAGTTTCGAGTCACACACCAAGAACACTAAAGCATGGAGCAAAATAAGAAGGGGTGGCTTACTTCCGTTCATCGAGAAACTCCATGGCCCTCAGGAGGAGATTACTGATTTCTTTGAGAAAAATTGGAATAATGGGGAGGTTCTCCTCTTTGGGAGGAAAGTTCAGATTGATGAAGCTTTGATAGCGGAGGTGACTGGCATCCCGATTGAAGAGCATAAATTTTTTAGAGACAGGAAATTCTCTGACGAAGCTGTGACGAGGTTCCCTAAGAACGAAACGGAGAAGAAAAAACTTGTCAAGATGACGAACAGTTACTATGAAGCAGACACCATAAAAACTTTATGGAGAAAAGTGCTAAGGGTTATCATGGAGTACATCACTCTCGACGGCCACTTCACTAGGGTTTATGGATATCACTTCGTGCTACTCAATCACTTCCGGCATAAGGTGCATGTTTCCATCCCTTACTTCTTGCTCTGTTCCCTTAGAAATAGCTTTTCTGACCACAGTAGGAGCCCTAAAAGATACCCGATTCTTCACAAGGGTCTTTTAAGGCTCATCTATGAGCACTTTCAGAATATGCCTGCCCTACCAAACCCTACTGCCCCATTGGAGCTTGATGAGGATGATACTGAACCTAGTATATCTGAGACTAAAGTTTCTTCCGGTCGTGTCAAACTTTCCTTGCTTCCCCTGCCCTCCCCTTCTGTCTCTGGCTGATCCCCCCAGCCTTCTGGTGCCTGCTCTGTTCCTGCCCCTGGCTACTCAAACCCTAATGCTAAAGTGGTGGGCTCTAGTTCTTCGGTTAACAAGTTAGTCTCCTACCCTGATGACTCTCCTGTTGTTTCTGCTAAAGTGGTCGAGGTCAGTCTTGAGGACCCCCATTTCCCTCAGAATATTCAATAGGAGAACTGTAGCCCTCCCAGAGGTGTGGAGTCAGTTAATTTCGGGGTCAATTCTGATTGTCACCCCCCTTTCGACTTCGTTGGAACTGCCAAGAGATGCTATGTGGACCAATTTAATTCTGCCAAATGGTTATTTTATGAAATCAGTGAGTTGAAGACCAAAAATCTATCTCTTCATAGTAAGTTGGGGGAAATTGAAGCCAAAGTTGCGGGGCTAATCCAGCTCAAAGTGGAGAAGAATACCTGTGTGGAGAATAACATACAAAAGGACAGCACTATTAAAAATGATCTTGATAAAATTAAAGGAACCATGAAAAAAATCGCTGATCAGAACTGTAGAATTTCCAGACATAACTCTTTAATCATCAAAGCCATGACCGAAAGATTGGAAAAAACCCAGAAAAGAGCGCTGATTGTCGACCTTGATCAGGAGAAAGACCAGGATGAGGAAGCAGGGATTTCTAAGCGAACCAGATCAAGTATGAAAAGAAAATCCCTGACTACCCCAAATATGACTCAAATTTTCATTGAGGGGGTCTAGGATATGGTGGACCTGGAAGAGGTTGCTGACGAGCTTCTGAAGTCTATGGATTAGCTGTGGATGGGCCCAGTTTTGTCTGTTTGTCAGCCATCTGATGGCTTTTTTGCGGCTTTTTGTGGCTGTCTATTTTAGCTGGTTTTTATCTCTATGGCAGCCTTTTTGTCTTTTGGACCTCTGTTTTGGTCTTTGCTTGTAATGTTACTTTGTGGTTTCGGGTCCCTGTAAAACCCGTTTATCCCCTTTTATCAAAAACATTATTCGAGAAGGTTGTTTGCAACATGTTAGTGTATGGAAGACCATATTATTGTTGGAGCATGGTCTGCAAGGAAAAGGAAAATGTGTTAGTGTGATAAAGACACAACATCGGTACACAATAAATAAATCAGAAAATGTAAAGCCTTATACAATTAATGACAAAGATGATGCAATATAGTTGTAATAGAACATAGTAAGTAAATAAAATCTAGCCATACCTTGTGTAGGGAATGAATTGAAGTCTGGACATAGAAAAGGAGGTCTACTCTCCATCCTACCATATTGGCTGATGGAACATCATCGACTATTCTTGCTTGGGCATTATGTAAGGAAAGCAAGGTAAACTTGTTTTTTAACATTTTTTTAAGAATGCTTTTTTATTCTTTATAAAATCATTTCATTTAATCTTTCTAAAATAAACAAATGTTACTTATTTTCAATTTTTTTTAAGATTAATTTTTTATGTATGCAATTGTTATTTTTTAATAAAGAAAATCTCATAAAAATTAACTAACTATTTTACAGATATTTGGATTCACACTATTAAAATAATAAAGTAAAACTTAAATTAGAGCACATCCATAAATTAGCATATAAAGATAATCTTCATAGGGATTTAATTTTACACAATTAAAATAATAATTTGAATTAAATCTTAAAATATTTGACATAGCCACTTTTTTATTTTTAAAATTTTATTAACTTCAAAACATAAATAAATACAAATAAGAATTAAATTAAAATAACTAAAATTATTATAATTATTAATTAAATTATAATTCTAATCCTATTATTATTAATTATTATAATCTTAAAAGCATTATAATTAGGATTAGAATGAGAATTAATAATAAGGTAAAAATTTGGCTAGAAATTTTCAAAAATAAAATAAAATATTACTAATAAAAATCACTTAAATATAACTAATAGATATAATGCTCCAAATTTTTTTCTATCTAATATCTTTATTCCAAATCTTATTCCCAATATTCATATTTTTTTAATGTCACTTTACAATACTTTGCTAAATAATTATTGGTTTGTTAATATTTAATAATTACTTATTTGAATGAAGAGATTTATTTGCACTTTTGTCTACTCAAAATCAAAGCTAATAATTTAATATAATATATTTTATTTTTAATATATCTATATATAATTAAAATAAACAACTTGTAATACTAATCATTTTAATATATAACAATTTTATATTAATAATAAGAGAAGAAACATTGCCAACATGTAATTTCTACCTTTTAAGCATTTTTAATATATATCATATTCATTTTATTTATAAAATTTATTTAATATATAATAATTTGTAATATAACATTTATTAAATATATTATTTATTTTAAAGGAAGTGATAAAAGCTAGGTTTATAGTTATGGATAATGTTATGACCATAGTTAGGGTTAGAGATAGGTCTAGGATTAGGATAATGGTTTAGAATTTATTGTTACAAGTTAAAGTCAGGGTTAGGGTTAGTGTTAGATTTATAGAATTATATTTAGGGTGTGAGTTAGGGTTAAGGTTAGGTCATGCAAATAATTAATTAACAATACTAAAACACTATAATTAACAAAACTTACATTTATTTCTATTCACACTAATGAAACCTAAAAACAATAATTACAATACTATAAAGAAAGTACTAGCCACTACGTGGCACTTGTTAATATTATTATTTGAAAAATATATATTTATTAAAAACTTATTATATTATTTTTTATCTAAAAATCTAAGTTTAAAAAGTTTAAAAGAAAAAAACTTATCCTATCTTTTCTTAATTTAAAGCTAAGACTAGATAAGAATGCAGATGTTTTTTTTTAATTATATATTACATTTTTTAATATTTTAGAAAATTGACGATTGAGATCATTTCAACAGTCTTGCATCCTTCTCTACAATTTTCAACCATTGATTTTCAAAAGGTCATTCACTTCATATAGGGAACACCTTCAGTGTAATTAAATGTATAGATGTCATATTTCTATATTAAAAGGTTTCTTATAAGTGCATTATCGCATGTATATTATGAAGTAGTGCAATTTGAATTAGGAGTGAACACTAAATACATGAGAAACATAAATTCCATAGTCATTTTTCATACATAATAAGGATGATTACAAAATATTGTGTATTAGTAAGATTAATAAGATTTCATTTTAGATCAATATCATGATCTATTTTTCAAATATTTGCAATTATATTAAGATTTGATTGACCTATATATTTTAAGTCTTTTTTTTCAAATTACCACTAGAAGATTTTATAAAATAAATTTTTATTTGAAATTCAAAAGAGATAATCAAAAGAATAAACTATTTTGAAATTTATTCATTTTAATATATTTTTTAGATATTTTCAAATATAATATATTTTTGATATATTTTTACTCACAATTTGTACCAATATAAAATTAGCCTAATTATAATTGAATTATATACTTTTTTAATTTTATATACACAAAACATTCTATTTAATTAACAAAATCAAAATTAAAAATAATAAATCAAATGCACACAATTATAAAGAAAATAAACACATATTTTTATTAATGAATTAAAAATTAATATTTTTGGTTGTTACAATTTATAAAACTAAATTAATTTGTCGTTTAGAGCTTTCGGATATAGTTATGGTGATAAAAATACTCGAACACAGTATAAATATTTTCTGGAACTTTCTTCAAATAAGCTCCGTTTATTATTATATCTCCTCTAGTCTTTGAGAGCAGTTGGATTTGCTGTCTATTTCTCAGCATTTATGAATTGTAGGGTGATGTTATTGGAGTGTAACTAAACGTAGGGTCGCCGACAAACAAATTTTATTAAGGTCCCCTCCATGTGACCACAGACATTGTCACTTCTTTTATATTTCCGCTTACTTGGAATTTTATCACTTTCGATATAGACTGAATCTGTCACCCTTGTCTTCTATACTTGGATTATTTGTGAATATAATCCCTATGTTATAGTTCCTCATTAGTTAAGTATGTGATTGATGACATTTACAAAAAAAAATTCTATAATTTGTCAATCTCTAATACATTGTTTATTCTAAATATAATTTA
>VDFB02096368.1:0-21813 GCA_007258455.2 Sequoia sempervirens | reverse complement strand
ATTGAAAGGAAAAAAGCCTCCATATCAACATAATCAGTACCAAGGAGGGAAAAGGTTAAATCATCAAGTGCAGCCCATGAACCAAATTATTCCAGTCCTTACTCCTCTACAAACAATTCTGTTGAACTCACACAGAGAATTAGTTGTGGGCCAAATAACTTGGTGGATGATTCAAACTCATGATGTTTCCCATGCAATGATGTACACATGCCCCATAATTTTCCCAGAGGTAACTTACAACGAAGAGTGGATGATCAACAAAAGCAAGGAATTACACCCAAGGCATCAACATATGGGTATCAATCTCTTGGAGTTTAAAATATCATTCTGATCGCTCAAGCCTAGGGTATGTTGATACAACAAGAAGAGGAAATAGTTTTAGATCATGCGTTCTTCTCTTAGGTGGAAGGAGAAGAAATGATGTAATTGAAATATCCACAAGTCCAATCATATTACTTCACTCGCTCTAAGAAGAAATTGATAAAAAATCAAGAAGCTATCACAAGATCCAAAGTGACATTTGGGAGAAACTCGGGTCCACATCCATCACCCCCATTGTATTAGAAGAAGAATGAGATTGCCAAATACAGTGAGAGATCTTAAGGTCCAACCTCAAGGAGCATTGAATGTATTCAAACAACTCAAGAAAGCTCCTGCTAATTTTTCTTTATGGGATGTCATATCAATCCAAAAACATAAATCCTTGTAGCACGAAGCATTGGAGGATCAGGAGAAACCAAAGTCAACCTACTCATTTAGAGAGATCCCTCAAACAAAGGCGCAAGAAGTAAAAAAAGGAACATAAATGCACATGGTTGTCACATTCACTAATGTGAAGGAAGAGGTGAGTAAGTCAAAACCAACCCCCTTATATTAACTCTCATTGTAAGAAACAAATTGTTGCACAATTCTATGATTGATTCTAGTGCAAGTACCATAGTGATACCTAGACAAATCATGAATGCACTTCAACTAGAATATGAGCCCTTAGAAGGGGGAGTGATGCAATTAGATGGAAAAAGGGTCCAAACAATAGGAATTATTAAGGCTCTCCCTTTAACTTTGTATTCTTTCCCCAATATTATAGTGCCCCAAGAAGTGGTTGTGATAGACATCCCGCCTATTTTTGGGCTATGTTTGTCAAGGGATTTCATAGCTAAAATTGGAGGATATCTATCCTTGGACTGGTCCCATTTGATCTTAAGGACCAAATATGGTTCAAAAATTAAGGTGCTATTTGAACCATTACATTGAGAACACATAGTAGATGACACTTTGATGAATTTTGAAGCTACCCATTCATCCTTTTTGAAAGATGAGATGTATTGTGTAGAAATGTTAGAGGATGAGGCAGTGATAGGCAGTAGAAGCTCCAAAGAGGAGGCCCTCATCAATGATTTTATGAAGAGTGATCCTTTTGGTAATTATGATGCCACCGATCTAGGGACTTATGTGATATATAATTTAGATTAGATTATTCCTAAGGTCACAAGATGAGCAAAGATTCAAAGCAAGAATCCTAAGGATTGTTATAACTTTTGGAATCTGCACTTTGATGGTATGAGGTGGAAGACTAGTTTAGGGGCTGGTAGCTGTCTAATGTCTCCTTTAGGTGGAAACTATTTGAGATCCTTCCGATTTTAGTTTCGCTGCACCAACAATGAAGCTGAATATGAAGCTTTGGTTCACGACCTAAGCCTCACTGATCGGTTTGGGAGTAAAAAAATTAAAGGTATTCAAAGATTTTGAGTTAGTGGTGAAAACAACCAGAGGAATGAAAACTATGAAGAATGTCCAAATGAGATCTTACCACCATTATATTTGGGATTTAATCGAGTCTTTCAAAGCATTCAACATCCAAGTCATTCAGAGATCACAAAACATGGAAGCAAACATGATGGCAATGATTGGATCATAGTTCATTCCAATTGTTGACCTCACGATAAATAAGCATTTGATAAAGGTGATCATCAAACCCACCATTCTAGATAACAACTAAAATTGGTAGGTTTTCGAGAGTGATTCTCAAATAGCCTTGTTCCTCTAGTAATCATGTGAATTCATGAAGCAATTACAATTGAAAATCGAGGAGGCCTATGAAGATCAAATCATCCAGTTGAAGACTAATAAGCTTCTTAAAGGCTTGATCACTTTGGAGAATCTCTTTGATTTTGATGATGCAATAATTTACAAGAGGAAGTTCATAGTGGACAAAGGAAATTATTCTAAACTAGATGTTGGGAATGGGAGGAAACTCAAGGTAGGGAAAGATGTTCCTCAAAAGGATAAAGATCATTTAATTTTTTGCAATGAATATGGAAAGGTCATGGCTTGGACCTATGATGACCTAAAGGGGTATGATCAAGATATTTTCTAGCATACAATAGACCTAGTTGAGAGAACCAAAGTAGTTCACCAAAATTAGGAGTTGGTGAACCCAAAGATCAAGTCTCTCATGGCCCAAGAGCTCAAGAAGCTAATTGAGTCAAGAATTATATACCCTATCAAACATTCAACTTGGGTTTTGAACCTAGTTCCTATTAGGGAGAAAAATAGAGAGATTAGACTCTGTGTTGAATTCATGGATATGAATTGAGCTTCTTTAAAAGATAACTATCCACTCCCTTCAATGGAGTAGATCCTTTAGACGGTTGCAGGAGTGGAAATGTTCTCTTTGCTTGATGGCTTCTATGAAATATAATTAGGTATGGCTTAAGGAGGAAGACCAACATAATACCGCCTTCACAACAAAATGGGGGATGTTTTCATACACCAAGATGTCGTTTGACCTCTCGAACGTAGGAGCCACTTTTTAGCAAGTGATGGATGTATCTTTTCAAGGCTTAATCATTTTAATCATCCTCACATACATGGATGACCTTACTGTATTCCTAAAGTCTAAGGAGGATCATTTCGATCATATGGAGAAGGTTATCCAAAGGTTTCAAAAGTCCGATGTTAAAGTCAAGAAAAACACGAGCCACAAGATCAAACAATGAACAAAGACACCTTCCATGGAAAAGAGATGCAAACAATAATATTCAATATTCCTCAACAAGAAAAATCTACACAATGGACCTCAATAATATTCAAGGAAAATAAGAGTCCTCAAAGGTTGAGAGTTCTATCAAAGGCATCAAAAGACATGATAATACAATGAGGGTTGAGTGTTATATACAAGCAACCATAAATGATAAAGGGTTTAGATAATGACAAGTGTCAACATCTCATGTAATGAGATAGAATGATCTAATAATAGCTCTCTAGTTAACATATAAAACCACTCTTAATTTTAGCTTAAATGAATGAGTATAAATTAGATTAATAATTAATTAAAAATTAATTAATTATTAGCTAATGCATGATTACTCTAACACCCCCCTTCAGATGAACTTAAGGAGTATCTAAAAACCCTAAAAAGAGAATGCATGATGGGTCCCAACAAACTGATCTCTCACAATTGGAGAGAAGGAGAAAACCACATGGGAAAAACTCCTCTCCAAAAGAGAGAAAGGTGAATGAAGGATTGAAAAGGCCTCCAAATCAAGGTGAAGGACTAAGAAGCTTCCAACTAAAACAATGTCCCAAAAAAAGAGGAACATGTAGAACATCGTTGAAGCATGAAGAAGTTGTAGACAACTATTGAAAGATGACTGATGTAGTGTTGAAATGAAGAACCTCCAAAAACAGGAATACAAGAGTGTCCATATGGTAAATGCTCAATCTCACCGAAATGCATGGGTAACCAGTTGCTGATGTATGTTGCATCTACATAGTACATAGGAACAAGAACTAGATACAGAGATCAATCCAAAAAAGAAACCAAGGAAGCATTAGCACCAATAGTAGAAACCCCCCATAATGCGAAAAAAGGGAGATCCAAGATAGGTACACTGAAACTACGTGAAACCAAGAAGTTCTTGTAGGATAAACAACTCCACAAATAAAAAGGGTGTGCAAACTTAACAGGTCATCACACACATGAGGCAAATAACAATCACCAAGATCCATTGTTACCGGAAGGACACTCACCTTGAAAAAAGGTGGCATGGAAAACCACAAAGGAAACATCAATCCCATGACACTTTATATCATAGTGTGAGTACAAAAGGCACAACAGGGTGTGCAAAATCCCCAAAAAATATACACCAGAATGGCACTTTATCTTGGTGCATCTATAAAAAATAAAATACATGCAAAAAATATCTACAATACCCAAATATGACATAATACTACAAATACATGTAAAACAACCAAAAACGAGTCATGTCATGCAAACAAAAAGTTTCTAGGAGCTAAGATGTCCAACTAATTCACCAGAATGTGAAAACACAAAAAAATGAAAAAATGTACTTGGAGAGAAATCTAGAAAAATTGCATGGATGGCTATGAAGAGCTCTGAAAGATTGTCCCAATGCCATTGGAATCGTGAAAAATGGAGAAACAGGTCAAAATTTATGAGCTCAAAATTGAAAACACCTCTAACTTCAACAAGTTGTAGAATTCACATCAACAAAAAGTAGTGATGAGACCCACACCACTAGAAAGTTGACGGAATCAAATTTCCAACAATATCTTGTTCGCCCAATTTCAATGTCATATACCCAAGTTATGGCTAAGAGAAAAGAACACCTCTTTTAGGGCACAAAGAGGGTTTGAAGGGCCCTTGCCAGTAGGTCGTACTACTAACATCAACATGATGTCAACAAAATATTCCAAGGAATATTCCTCCTTACCAAAAAAATCCGGTCCCTTGCATGATAAATTGATAAATAAAATATGCTTCCATGACAAAATATTCCAAAAACCTCACTGATATATACTGTCGAGATTCCCTTGCTCGAAAAATGGAAAAAAATGCCAAAAAAGTCTCAAAAGACATCGAATTTTTTTTGAACGGTTGGAAAAATTAGTGGTCTCTAGGGAATAGGCCACCAGGTGGTAGAAAATAGCCACCAGCATAGGAAACACTGTTGCCAATAGTGAAAGGGTTGAGGGAGGAGCCTGCCGATGGTCGATATTAAAGCTGCTGATGGAGGCATGGGGCCCATAGGCTTGCCCGTGTAGGTACTTGTAGGTACCCTAATAAATGCACCCAAAATTCAAATTGTTCCTTTTTAAAAAAAAATTCTATCATTTTTTTTGAAAAAAATAGAAATTTTAAAAATAAAAATCCAAACTAATTTTTTAATTTTTTTCGAACTATGCGTACAAGTCATATATAGGGTTGTATGACCCTTGTGCAATATTTATTTGTCTCTAAATCTCTCAATAGGAAATATAGGAAAATTTATAGTCAAAATTTGTTGGATTGACCTCTTGAATCCAACGGTGAGGTCTTTTTCATGCCAAAATGCACCTAAAAATCACCCACCTCCAAAAATTGAAAAAAAAGAAATGGAGAATCCATATCTGAATCTTGTGACCCTTGTTGAAGAAAAAGCACAGAAATCAAGAAGGGGTTTGTTGAATCCATGCTAGAATTCCTTGATAAAGGTGGGAAAAACACAAGCCACAAGATCAAACAATTAACAAAGACACCTTCCACACAAAAGAGTTGCAAACAATAATATGCAATATTCCTCAACAAGAAAAAGCTACAAAATGAACCTCAAGAATATTCAAGGAAAACAAGAGTCCTCAAAGGTTGAGAGTTTTATCAAAGGCATCAAAAGGCATGATAATACAATGAGGGTTGAGTGCTAGATAGGATCAACCCTAATTATAAAGGGATTAGATCATGACACGTGTCGACATCTCATGCAATGAGACAAAATGGTTGAATAATAGCTCTCTAGTTAACATAGAAAATCACTCCTAAGTTTAGCTTAAGTGCATGAGAATAAATTAGACTAATAATTAATTAAATATTAATTAATTATTAGCTAATGGATGATTACTCTAACATTCGGGATATCCCTAAACCCCAATAAATGTGTCTTTAGATTCCCTCAAGGTAAGCTATTGGGGCATGTTGTATCCAAGGAAGGGATATCCATAGACCTCGATAGAGAAAAATCCATCAAAGAATTTCCATTTCTAGTAAATAAGAAATGTGTCCAATCTTTCTTAGAAAATGTTAAATTTGTAACTTGATTTATATCAAACTTTATAGGATTGGTTAGACCAATTACCCTGATGTTGAAGAAGACCTAAATTTTAGATGGAATCCTAAAGGGAGAGTGACATTTGAGAAAATAAAGGATGTGATTTCCTCTGCTTTGGTGTTGGTAAACCCAAAATTTTCCAAGGACTTCATAATGTACATATATGGTAGCAAACACAACCTAGTAGCCATGTTGACATAAAAGGAAGATGAATGGAAAGGAAAATTCACCATCACTTTTTATTCAAGAACCCTACACATATATGAAGTCAAATATAATTTTGTAGAGAGGAAATCCTTTGCAATCATAAAAGGGCTTAAGAAGTTCAAACACTTGGTAGCTGAAAATAAGATAATGGTGTATGTGGCTCACTCCAATGTCAAGGAATACATCATGGAAGGAGAAATAATATATTAGAGAGACAATTAGATCACCAAGATCCTTGAATACGATATTGAAGTCATACCAACCAAAGTGATCCGAGGAAAAGGGCTCTATGAATACTTATCCCAAGACCTCGAGGTTCCAGCTGAGGAAGATGATGCATCCAATATAGTATTGGTGAACCAATCTAAATCTTCATATTCGTGGATTACAGATAGGAAATGTTTCATGGAAACTGGCCAGTATTCGAGACACCTCCCTTAATATAAAAGATGGTTCTATAGGTTGCAAGGGGCTAGTTATTCTTTGGTCCAAGGCATTTTCTTTTAAGAATAAATTCAACGGTGTGTTGCTCAAATGTGTGGAAAAGGATCAAGCAAAAAATATCCTAGGTGAAATGCATTATGGCACTTTGGGTGGTCGTTTCCCAACAAACACAACCATAATAAAAATTATGTGTTCGTGATACTACTGGTTGACATTTTTTTTTACTGTCAGATTCTAGTGAGGAAATACCAACAATGCCAATTTTATGTTGGTAAATGGAAGAATTCTTATATGCCTCTTAATCTGGTTGTGGTGAATGAATCATTTGCACAATGGGGACTTGATTTTATTGGGATAATCAACCTTGTGTCTAATGTGGGTCATAAATGGATACTCACAACAACTAATTATTTCACAAGATGGTTTAAAGCTATTCCTTTGAAAGAGGCAACTAAAAATGTGGTACTTAACTTCCTAGAAGAGTTGGTTATGAGGTTTGGCCTTTTGAAGACCATAATATATGATAATGCAAGATGTAACATACTCACTCATACTACACAACAATTACTTATATTTTTACCATAAAAGTAAATAAACATTGCTTAAAAATATGATGGCAAAATTTTTCATTTACATACATCATTTAATGTACATAACCAAAACATGAATGAATAATATAACCTTTGAATTTGAACTACATTAGTTTCAACTTTAGAAATAAGACAGAGCTTTTCAATTACAATTAATATGTGGCATACTTTTCAAGTATACAAGTTTACATAATACAAAAAATGCTACAAGGTCAATTCTTCCATATCTGGAAATTTGTTTTTGTTTCACAAGCCTCAGTGTTGTCATCTGCAAGAGGGAGAGCATCACTTGAGTGCTTTACCTCCAACCACATACTGGTAGTCCCCCACACACCATCTAAATTGGAAGTGTCCCTACCCTTCATGAAGAGTATAGACAAAGGAACCCACAAGTACATGCCATATGAGTTCTAGTGTTGTGTCCTACATAGCCAATTGACCATACAACTTTGGACATCTCCAACTAAGTATGACCAATCTGACTGGATATGCAATTTGGAACACGATGAACCAACTAATGCAGTTGGATACTTTTGCATTACTTTGGCCAAATATTTGAAACATATCAAACACTTCCTTAGGAAGTGAAGTCATAAGTTCACACACCTCTAACTCAACTTGAAAATAACCTTGACCTAAGGTTTAACACATGACTGATTGGTTGACTATTTATTTAACCTTTCTTAAGGATATTAAATCATAAAATTATAACTTACTAAAGTCGGTAAATGACTAAGATGGATTTTTTTTCTTGAAATTTAACATCCATGTTACGATCTCGCAACATCTTGGGACTTGGCTATATATATGAGTATATATATAGATACTCATATAAATATATATTAATATTACAAAATGGAAATGTAATTTCTTGAGAAAATGAAATAAAATATTTAACTTATCAGGCTAAGAATTAAATCTCTTCTCTGTTGTCCATTGTACATTGAAAGAAAGATTAAATAAATTCTTGCATAAGTTTGTAAAATTTAGATCATATATTCTCTATTTTAACTCATATGATTCATCATAAATAACTATTCTTTCAACTTTCATATATGAAACTCTTAGAATAAAACTATACAAATTACATAGGAAAATAAAGTATGAAAACATGCCCGAGTTACTCTATGTTCTACACTTTTTTTAAAATTCCAAAATCACAGTTACAGTGCTCAACACAACTTTCCCAAGAAAACTTAGCTTTCCAATGTCTAAACTCATATTTTGCTTGTAAAATTTCTTCTTTTAAATACCACAAACTAACAACATAAACTCTCTACTCAAACTAGGGTGAACTACGTATCTAATGTATACAAAAAATGAAAACACTCTGCAATAAAAATCAGAGACCTGTGCTCTCCTTTTTTCCTTTCTCATGAATGCTAATGATACAAATAAAAATGCAAGAATCTTCTAATTATCAGTCTCTCCAAACTCTCATTGCCTATCCCATGAAAATGAAGATAATGATAATTCACCCTCAATAATAATCAACAATGCATAAATTCAAGTATGTTTTTCAAACCTCCCTACCTCAACCCCTGTTCCTCCCAACCCCGTGCTCAAATGATGAACGAAGAATGGACCCACAAACGAAACTCTAACCATAGCATCTACAAGTAATCGCCCACCTCTCACTCTAAAGGCGGCATTAATTCCTGAATCCCACTCTAAATCCTTAAAACCAAAACTTTTGAAACCTATATTTTTAGTTTGAAGTCAGCTTAAACTCTCAAACAAATGATTACTCTGGACTTTTAAACCTCATTATGGAATGCATCCATTAATAGTGCTGGAACTGCAAAATTAGCGGGCTTGTAAAGGTTTCGGTCCCGCTTCCAGCCAATTCCTGGAAGTGTTCAGTAATGGGAATAGATTTAACGCTACTTGATCCTGGCCTTAAGGGATATTTTAGCTACGGACTATGGTCTGAGTTGATAATTGTGGTTCCCATCGCTCTTCTTAGAGGGTGGTTCTAAAGATATTGAGGGGACAAAAACATTTATTATTTATTTTCCCATGATAAATCAGAATTAAGCATTCAAATAAAGGGACCCCCAGTGGATGGTTTTTATTAGCGATAAACAAAGTTTTGAAGGGAACCTAAAACCCTGTACAAAAAATAACAAAGGCAGTAAAGATAAAGCAAATTGGCTGCCCCCCCAAACACCAAAACATAGGTGGATTACTAGACAATCAACACCCCATCAACAAAAAATGAAAAGCCAAAAAAAAAACATACAAAAATATAACAAGATAAGCAACATTTAGAGAAGTTCCTTAAGCATTTTGGTCATGAGATCCTTAGGAGATCAATATCATCCCGCCTTTGTTACATGTATTGTAAATTCTTTAGTTTTTCTCTCTGAGCCTGAACACGAAGTCTCCTCTCATGCCCAAACGTAACCCCACTGACCTCCACCCTGCTCTACCGGGAACAGGAGATTTCAACCACCTCTCGCTTCTCTGCTAGGGAACCCAACCCTGAAGGAGATCCATCTTTCTCCCAGCAGACCATACCCTTGTCAAGGTCTTTGTGTAGCAGTAGGAAGTTCCTTTCCAACGTTGACATCCTCAGACCATAATCTCTCTTTAAATTGGCGATGTCCTCCACCATCAGTCCCACACTAGAATTCAACGATCTAACCAAACTAAAAATATAATATTTTTCCTTTAGGCTTTTGAGAGTAGAGATATTGCATCGTGCAATCGTATCATGTTTGTTATGGAGGTCATGAACCTCCTAAACCAACCACATAATAAAATTGAAAGAAATATCAGCTCCTTCCTTAACCAGACTAGAGGCCTATGTGTAATCCATGGCACCCCAAAAGAATCCTCCAGCCGATGTGTCCCATGGGGACTTTATTATTTTGAGTTCATTTCAGAAATTTTCACAGCAATTTTATTTGGCTCTTTTATTTTAGTGTAGGGATATATTGGGAGGTTTGTCCGGCACCACTGTCTCACATAGCCCACTTTCTGCAGGCGTCTCTGCCTTGCCATGCTCCTGTGCTGGCCTCCTGCCCACTTCCCAACCTCCTGCATTTTCCATATTTGTCTTAGCCTCATTGCTCTTTTATTTTGGTTTTCTCTATTTACTTTTTATTTCCTAGGCTCTTAGAGATTAAGGTGCTCTCTCTCTCCGAATTTCAGAACACTTTGGTCAAAGATCACCCTTTAGCAAACCTTCTTTCCCCACCCGTGAGTGTGGTGGTCCAAGTCTGTGTGGTAACCATTAGACCAAGCATCATACTCCTCAATTTTCGTACCCGCACTCTCAACCATCTTAATATGGCATTTCCCACTCCTGTTCTCCCTCTTCTTTGACTTGCCAGAATTAACAAGACCAGGGACTTCCAAAATACAATTAATCTTAATATAATCCATAATGAGCAGCATTAAACCATCATGTAAGAAAGGGTTCCTTAGATTCTTTCTATAATTCACAATCCCTTCTTCCAAAGATAGCAAAAGATAGAATGGGAAAGAGATGAGCTTATCATGGCGAAAGTGATTGAGCATCACAAAATGATGGCCATATAGAGCCGAATATGCGCATCAACACCATGGAAACCTCCCTCTAGATGGGTTTGATTTTGGACCTATCATAACCCCGACAGTCAAGCCTCACCATTTTGGCTCTCTCTGTCCTGAAGAAAATTCAATCTAGCCACCCCAACCAATTTTTATCCCTATAAAACTTCCTTCAGTTGACATCCTAGTGACCTCCACAATGAATTCTTCATTTATTGTGCTATCCATGCCAAACATGCTCAACACCTATTCATTCCATACGTCGAAAAACTCCTTGGAGACATTTTTTTTGAAACCATGTAGTTTCTCCATGAAAGGGGTAACCCCTCCCTTCTGCAAAATCTCCCAAACCTCTGCATTGGCTTTGAACTCATTGCAAGAAATTGGCTCTATCCTAGACCTATCCCCACCCATCATCAAATGCATACACTTCACAAAAGAATCTCAAACAACATACAGTTGCATCTAAACACTAGGGCCATATGAAGAAAAGCACCCAGAAAGCATGTGAGCTTGCCAGTTGCAATACTGAAAACAATAGTGGCAAGGAGCCGACTGCATTTACAAATTGGAAACCCATAAATTTTGATAAGCTTCACAAGTATGAAGTGTCTTATCAACATGAGTTGCACATGATTACCACACAAGCTTTTAGTCGAGGAGATGAATTCCCCCAATGTGCTAGGATTTGTCATTATTAAGCAAGGTAGTTAAATCAATGGGAAGATTATCGTTAGCCTCCCAATATCTAGCTAATGTCACCCCAAGATTCGCCATCTAGTCAGCCACCCCATTTGCCTCATGAAAGGAATGGAAAATATACACCTCATGAAAATCAGGCAGCATAGATGAAGCGTCCATAGTAAAATTCTCAATTGTCCACGAGGGAGGTGAACAATTCCTTAGGTAGTTAATTATGTTTAGAGAGTCCCCTTCAACCCACAACTTAGCAACCCCCTTCTCCCTATCCATCTTGATGCCATGATAGGCTATCGTTGCTTCAACATAGTGGTTTTTTTGGATTCCCAAAGGGAGCGCCACTGCCGTAACAATCCTACCATTATGATCTCTCAACACTCCCCCATAACCAGCAGGACCCGGATTGCCTTTACCTAAACCATCAAAGTTGATTTTATACCAACCAAGGGAAGGAGAGTACTAAAAAACCCCATCCATATCTGACTTCTCTTTCTTCAAAGGATTAGCAATATCAAAAGTAAGTTTCCAATTATCTACCACCCCAACATCATAATCAGAGACCATCACATGACCCATAAAATTAGAATTAGCAACCACCTGCATAAAATTCTCCCTAATGGCCAATTTTTTTTGAAAAATAAGGAGATCGAGGAGAGAGTTGCATCCCTAAAAATTATATTATTCCGCTCCTTCCATAGATCCCATACAATATGAGGTAGCATGAGGGACCAAAATACCTTCAAGGATAGATTAGAAGAGGGAGCCTACCATTGAAGCTAGAACTTCAAAATCGACGCAGGGAAGATCCAATTCACTCTCCATAGGTTAAGAAAGTGGGCCCACACCTCCCGAGCAAAGCTACAAGCAATAAACAAATGAGAACAATCCTCCAAATCCTTCTCACATAGGTAGCATCTATTAGGCATGGAGAAGCCCCTTTTCCATAGATTATCAATGGTTAGGATTTTGTCCTACATCGTTAACCATAAGAACATATTAATTTTAGGAATTAGCTTGGATGACCAAACAAGGCCCCAAGGAGGCCTTGGCCCCACAATATTATTGAGGGTGTTAAATGCTAAAGCCACCGAGTAATGTCCTTGTGGACGCATCCTCTAGGCCACCTTATCTCGCTGAGGGTAAACTGGGATATGAAATTGAGACAACACTCTATATAGAACCTCCAGCTCCTAGAACTCATCATGAATCTTTCTCCACTTACCATTCTCAATACAATCAGCAACATGAATCCCAAATTCCTAGATACACAAATCCTTCAGGGGGACTTCCCAATCAACATCCCGTAGAGGGTCGTGACCAAACCACCAATCATCCCAAAAAAGAATCTCCCTCCCATTTCCCACTGACCATTAGAGGCTACTAGAGACAACACCTCTAGCCTTGACCTCTACAGTGATGGTTACTGTTATGCCTTGCATAACCACCCCATTTTATTCTGGAATAAAATGGGTCCCCCTTTGTCTTTTCCCTTTGGCCTTTGGTTTTCTGCCTTAGACCTTTTTCTTTTAAGTTCTGTCGGAAGTAGAACCGGGACCAATACTGGACTTGGAAATTCCTTCTAAGTTCTGGTCTTGTTCCGTCCCTGGTTTCGGTTCTAACGGTTCTTTGTCTTCGTCTTTTGTTCTTTCTCGGAGTCAGGACCGGGTTCGAATCGGAAGGTTAAACTTTGTTAAAGTTTTTCGTTCGGGTTCCATCCCGGCCCCGACTCTGCCTTTCCCTTTCTCTCTCTTCATCGTCGGGTTTTCCCTTCGCGTTTTGGCAGGCCCGGAATCGGAACGGAAACCGAACTTGGAATTCCTTCCAAGTTATGTTTTCTCTTCCTTCCTCAGTCTCGGTTCTGCCTCTTTCTTGTTCTCTCGTGCGTCTTTTCATTTTGTCCCGGTAGACTTGGAACCGGAACTGGAATCGAACCCTAAAAATTTCTAAGTTTCAGGTTCTTGTTCTGTTCCGGTCCCAGTCCCGCGTTTTGTTGTTCTTTGGCTTTTTGTTTCTTTTGCTTTGTCATGGGGTTTTCCTTCCCCTTCCTCTTTCTCTTTCTTGTCCTTTCTTCGTCTTTTTGGGTGACATCGGAGGCGGGTTCGGAATGGAATCCGAACCCGAAACTTGGAGAAGTTTCTGGTTCGGGTTTGGTTCGGACCCCGGTTTTGCCTTGTTTGTCGTTTTGCCCTGGTTCCAGTTTTTGTTTTGGCCCTGCCCCTGCCAGAGTCTTGGTGAGGGATGTCATTTCTAGGTCCTTTTTGTCCTGATCCCAGTTCTGCCAAGATTTATCTAGTTTACCCTCTCGTCCCAGTCCCGTTTTGGTCCCACCTCCGCCGGTTCTAAAAGGGAAGTGTGTTCCCGTTTTAGTTTTGGTTTCGCCCCTGCCGGAGTTGTGTTTCTTTTTGGTAAAATTAAAGATATGATAAATAATGATATATTTTTTTTGCCTTTGAGAACAAATGGAGGAATGTATTTTGCAGGATCAGGTTATTTATCTGAAGATATCTCTTGAGGAAGTTTCGCCAAAGGATCTGAGTTCGGCGTAGTGTCTGGCTGAAGGAAGAAGGTCTTGCCGACCCGATAGGGTCCCGTCGATATATTTTGTGCCTTTAGTATAACATGTTGAGTGCAGTCTAATGTTTTTCCGACCAGGAAAAGTCTCCCCGAAGTGAAGTAAGCTCTCGGAAAAAGGACACAACTTCGGTGTAGTGTCTCAGCGAAGGAAGTTAGTCTCACCGACAACTTGTAGAAGGATTGATCTCGAGCGGGAAGCGAGCCAAAGAAGAAGAAGGAAGCCGTGAGTCATAACGCCAGCTGGTGTCTACTGATAGGGGTAGCTCGACATTAATGGTGATATTTTAGGGCATTCAAAGCGGCTCTGTTGGAGTTCAAAGATGGACACGAAGACATAGGAGTAAATACGGTAGCTACGAAAGATCTACAGATCGTTCCAGGAGGCAATCTTCACCAACATGGACAGCCGGGATTCGCATTTAATGCAGGACCAAATTTCTTCAAAATATTTGGACGCCGACCCTCTTGCAACCGATGGAAGATATTTTGTAAACCCTAAAAACGGGGGCCGACATTCTTTTCAGGAGGTGGTGTATATATGGCATTCTTGCCTCTTTGTAAAGGGTCTTTTTTTTTCGGTTAGAAGTTAGAAGGTTAGAACTTCTAGGGTTAGGAAAAGTTAGAAGAAGCTTTAGAATACATAGAGAAATAGAGGAAAGATGAAAAGGCAGAACTGCATCCTGATTCTTTGTAATGGGAGATTCTTTTTTCTTCTCAGTTAGGAATTAGATTCAACCTAGGATGGAATGTATTTTTTTCAGTTTCCTTAGTGTAGATGGAAGCAGTTTGAAGATGTAGGTTTCTATACATTGGTGATTGTGCTAGATTTGTAAATGTTGCTTATCTGTCTCATCAACAGTAGAAGCAACCAGATTCAAATCTACTTCATATTGTGTTCCAGAATGGTATTTATCTTGAGTCAATCATTTGATTTTGAAAGCTTTCAAGGAATTAAATCTTATTTTGTGGTTTGTTTAAATGGTAACTTATAATCAATTGTTGAAATTAGCACTGTGAATGAATGCAACTGGCATTAATCACAAGTTAATTTTGTTCTACAGTCTTAGTTAGCTATTCCTTGAGAGGTAACAAGTCTGGTTAAGTTAGATGAATTATCATTCTTTTCAGTACCAAAACCTTGATCTATCTTTTTATGTTTATTTAAAAACCCCCTGTTAGAGTAGGTTTAAATTCATGCTTGATCTCAAAACAATCCAAAAGCTCACACTAGCAGGCCCCTTGAACATTACTATTACATTGACCTGAAAGGAAATCAAGCATACAATTAGAGAACCAACTATAAAGGACCTTGGGAGCTAAGATATCCATGTGTTATCTCTCTCGTGAGTCAAAATAGTAGTGGCCTCCTCATTTAATTTGTATAAGTGCCATTTCACAAGTACAGATTTCATATTAGAAGAGGGAAATGAAGAAAAAAATCTTAGATAAAACTGGGTTTTTCTCCCCAGAAAGGCCCCACAGAGTTCTTCGATCAACTAAAAATCCATTACCTTTGATAGAACTCAAGACCCTAATAAGACACAAGAGTCACAAGGCTGGGGAAACCATCATACCACCCTTATTAGCTCCGCTCACTCCACCAAGATTTTCACCAATACCCCAGTGGATACCCATCAATCCACCATCCAATTCATCTCAATTGTCATCACAGCTGATTCAACCCACACAACAGCTGGCCCAACCACCACCCCCACCAATGTCATTCTTTCAGAATAATCCCTCTCCATTAGGGACTATTCCTGGAGGTTTTCATGATATGCCCAAGAACCCTGAGAAATTCTACCCCAAGTACATCCATGGTGAATCACGGAGTGCTGAAGAGCACATACAAGCTTTCAAGGATGCTTGTACCAGAGCTGGGATAGCTCACCATGATGTAGTTTGTAGGTTGTTCCCTTACTCCTTAGGGGACATGGCATACAATTGGTACCTTAATCTCCCTCAAGGTTCCATTCTGACCTGGACACACTTGGAAAATTCCTTCATTAATCAGTTCAGGGTGTATGTGGATCCAACTCTTTTATACTATCAGTTTGCAACCATAAGGAAGGAACCAGGTGAATCTTTGCCTTTATTCAATACTAGGTTCCAACGAATGTATAGGAGGCTGCAGGACCCCTATCTAGTTACTGAGGATAGTGCCATCCAAGCATATTTGAGAGTTATAGATCCTTTGCTTGGCTTGTTCCTGCAAAGGACTTATCAACCAGCTGATATTGATTCTCTATCCAAAGTTTATCATTTAGCTATTAAGCTACAACAACAAATTAGTTTCCAACAAGGGAGTTTGGGGGGAGGTTTTCCTTCAATGGGATATCAGATTCATAGCCCAACCCCTCTATTCAATACTGTCCCGGGAATGTCTCCTTCCCATTATGGACCTATGTCTGAATTGCAAACCCAACCACCTATTCCATTCTTTGCTACTGGAACTCCTAATCTCTTTCAACAACCATAGGTTCCTCAAAGTTCCCATGGTTATCATAACTAAATTGGAACACCAAATCATGGTGGTCAGCCACCTGTTTCCAAGAGTGTGGAGAGTGAAAAGACAACTCAGCTTACAAATGAGGTGGAAACCTTGAAGAAAATGTTGTCCCAAGTCACAAATGACATGGCTCAGCTTCGGTTGAATCCCTCCCAAAACAACAACAATCAGGGTAACTATCAAAATCATAACACTTACAACCAAAGGGGATATCAAGGCCAAAAATCCTCTAATCAAGGGTATCAAAACCAAAACAGAGGGTATAACCAAAGGCCAAATAACAACAGACAATGGAATACAGGGCCCAATAATGGGGGAGTTTCACACAACTATCAAGCTAACGAGGAGAGATCACATACCACAAATGTGGCTGACCTCAATCTTTTGACTAATTGGTGCAGGCTGCATGATACTGCAACCCATTTTGAGGTAAACTGCCCTAAAGGGGAAAAGATGGTCAAGATGGCACAAGCAGATGCCCAAAAATTCCAAGGGAATTCTCACAAAGAAGGCAGCTCAGTAGACACAACAATGACATATGACCTCTTTGAGGAGGAACCTTCATTCCCAAGGCAAGAGGAGAATGAACCAGAGGAAGATTCATATGATGCCCAAGCCTTTCAGATGAAAGGAGGACACTTCCTAAGGAATCAAAATAAGGGTCCATTCATCTCATCAGCACCACCTAATCACATGGTGCCTCCAAATCAAAGTGCTGATAATAACCCTCCTCCACCAAAAGGCCCGACTGACTTCCAAAACAAGGGTAATTCCTTTGGTGTTTTCAAAGGTAGTGCGAGTTGTAATACAAAATTTGACATTGTTTCTGAGATGCAGAAGCAAAAAACTTCTTTGTCATATTTTGACATCTTAAAGTGGTGCCCTACCCAAAGGGAGATAGTGCTGAAAGCTTTGGAGCAAGCTGACAAATCAAAAGGAAAGAACAAGGTGGCACTTGCTGGGGACGTGAATGCAGCCTTGTATAGAAACAAGGTTGGTACTCCACCATTCCTTTTGAGTTTAAGAATTTGTGGGAGGAACCTACATAATTGTCTGTTGGATTCAGGGGCTTCAGGCAATGTCATGCCATTTTCCATATGCAAGAAGTTGGGATTGGACCTTGTACAAACAATTAAGAAAGTCATTCAACTTGACAAGATGAAGGTTAATGTAGTGGGGGAATTAAGAAATGTACATGTACAAGTAGGGTTAGACCCTAGGATCCTAATGAACATAGATATCCAAGTGGCAGACATTCCTGAGACCTATGGTATACTGCTGAGCAGAGATTTGATGAAAGGTATAGGGGGATATCTCTCCCTTGAATTTTCACATATGTGGCTATCATGGAGGGGAGTGCCTATGCAGATTAGGATTGAAAGTGAGCCTCGCCTCAAGCATATCATCACCTGGCATGATTTCCTAATGAGGTAGCTTCAAAACTCATAGGGTTTAGAAAAAAGAGATGAAATTTTAACCTTTCTTGACGCAAAGGACCCAATACCAAAGTTCCTAATCCTCTCACTACTTGAAACAAGCATTGATTAGGAAGTTGCAACAAGATCGCCAGGTTCAGGGAGAGGATACCCACTTGCAAAATTTCTCCTGATTCTCTAATTGGTAGCAATACTCAAAATCATTTTAATCATCAACCCCGTGAGATTGACATTTTAAATCATGTTGCCCAAGCTGAGAAAGCTAGCTCAAGTCACCATGAGGTCGTTGCAGATCACTTCCCGTTTGAAGCCAAGGAAACAATAATGTTAACCAGAAATGGGATACCTTCAAAGGAGGTTCCTTCTCAAATTGAACCTACCCCGGACACATGTCCAAATCAGCATACTGATGAGGAGCAACCCCAAGGTTTGTTTGACACCCCTGCACTCACGGATATACCAAAATCCAAGGGGTTAACTAAAGATGCAAGTGAATGTCAAGAGGATAACCTTGGGTTACATAATACATATGTGCATGGATTGGGAATTACCCTAAGGAAATGTATCAAATTGACTCCCTCGCTCTGTATCTGATCCAAAAGATCAAGTGACCCCACCCCTGTCTCATTCTATCCAACTGCCCACAATGACCTCAAAAGGACCAACCCGAGCTCACGATCAGCTATGGACCCTTACATTTGATGTATCCAAATCTAAGATAGGTTGTGGTGTTGGAATTGTACTAACTAGCCCGAAAGGGAAAAACCCTTTGCTTCTTATAAGTCAGCTCTGCACGTAACAACGTAATATGAAGCTCTAGCTTGGGGACTAATGTTCGCACATAAGAAGGTCACTACCTTGGTGGTCAAAGGGGATTCATAAATAGTTATCAGGAAAGTGCACAACCAATACACATGTCACAATAAAAGGCTGGCAGCTTATAGAAATCGGGTATGGAACCTGATTGAAGACTTCAATCTTTTGGGATTAGTTTGATCCCTAGAGAAGAAAATTAGATAGTTGATTCACTAGCCGTTGCTGCAAGCACCTTGGAACCTATGCAAGGCTCCGAGCTCAAGAGATTCTCAGTGGAGTTAATGTCCACCCCTACAGTCCCTGATAATGTCAGAAATTTTCAGGTTTTTGATGATGATCTACACATTCTTGCTCTTTACTAGCAAGCCTGTGATGTTTCGGGAGGGAAAATACCGATGAGTCCAACAAGGATCATAAGGGGATTACAGGAGCCCCGAGGAATGTATTACAATACAAGGTCCCTAATTGAGGGCAATGCACTGCAAGGGAATGGTGGCTCCTTGGAGAATTTTGACCTGCACCTAAGGCCTGGCAGAGAAGTACCGCTTGAAGATAAGGGGCTAATTTAATATGAAATTGTTAACCTAGCTGATTCTCACTCGAGAGGAATTCTATTGATGTGGTTTTTCCCATCAAGCAATTAGTAGCAAGCATATATTGAGGGCAATTCAAAAAGGATACATATGATAGTCCGGGATAAGGAGGATCTGTAAAGACATTCGATACTTCGTGAATGACCTATGTCATTCTAAGTCTCTAGGAGGCCGCTTCATTAATGACAAAAACACGCCTCAAATGCCTTAATTGAAACCATTGATTCTCAAAGAAGTTCATAAATTTCTCTCTGCAAGGATTATCTTCCTTGTACGCCATTCAACATGGGTGGCTAACTTAGTTCCAGTCCATAAGAAAAATAGAGAGATTAGGCTATGTGTGGACTTCAGAAATCTGAATAGAGCTTCAGAGAAAGACAACTACCCACTCCCTTCACTGGACGAAGTCTTGCAGACAGTTAATCGATCTCAAATGATATCATTCTTGGATGGTTACTTTGGATACAATCAGGTAATGGTTAACTACGAAGATAGAATGAAGATAGCCTTCACAACAAAGTGGGGAACATATGCTTATAGAAGGATTCCATTTGGTTTGATAAACGCTGGAGCAACTTTTCAGCGTGCCATGGACATAGCATTCAAGGACATAATCGGTATATGCATTATTGTTTACATGGATGACTTGACAGTGTTCTCCAAGGATAGATTGAACCATGCTGCAGACTTAGCCAAAGTTCTTCTTTTCAAAGATGTGTCCAGCATATGCCTCCTTTGAACCAAAAGTGTCGCAGCTCGGCGTTTTGGGACACATAATTTGAAGAGGAATACTTCACCCACCCGTGACCAGCGCTGAGTCCATCCTCAAGATAGCCATGCCGGAAGCAAGAAAGAGATGTGACTTATCAACAAATGATATCATTCTTGGATGGTTACTTTGGATACAATCAGGTAATGGTTAACTACGAAGATAGAATGAAGATAGCCTTCACAACAAAGTGGGGAACATATGCTTATAGAAGGATGCCATTTGGTCTGATAAACGCTGGAGCAACTTTTCAGCGTGCCATGGACATAGCATTCAAGGACATAATCGGTAAATGCATTATTGTTTACATGGACGACTTGATAGTGTTCTCCAAGGATAGATTGAACCATGCTGTAGACTTAGCCAAAGTTCTTTAAAGATGTATCCAGTATGGCGTCTCCTTGAATGCCAAAAAGTGTGTGTTCGGAGTTTCTAAAGGGAAGCTTTTGGGACACATAATCTCAGAAAGAGGAATATCAATCGACCCAGACCAAGTTGAGTCCATCCTCAAGATAGCCATGCCAGGAAGCAAGAAAGAGATGAGGTCTTTCTTTGGAAAGATCAATTTCGTGAGAAAGTTTATCACGGGTTTTGCAGAGATTGTAAAACCATTGAATAAAATGATGAAGAAAGATGCCAAAATAGAGTGGAGTGATGAGGCAAAGGCTGCATTTTCTCAAGTCAAGCGATCCATATCGGAAGCTCCAGTCCTCACTAGTCCTAACTACTTGAGGCCATTTTATATTTATTCTTTTGCCTCTGAACATTCTTGTGCAGTTGTCCTAATTCAACGGAGAGAGGAGGGGGAAGAGAGGCCAATCACTTTCATGAGTTCTCCATTCAAGAATGCTGAGGTGAAGTACCCACCTCTTGAAAAACAAGCTTTTGCGCTGGTCCGAGCTATCAAGAAATTTAGGCACTACATCCTCCGAAGTCAGATCGTTGCTGTAGTTCTTGACGCTATTATCAAGTCTCTACTTATGCATAAGGAACTGGGAGAAAGAAGAGGGAAATAGATGGCCATCTTGCAAGAGTTAGATCTAGAGATACACCCTATGAAACTTGTCTGATGTTTGGGTCTGTCTAAATCTATGGCTGATGCTGGTGACAACATCATTTGTCAACAACACACAACCTAGTCCTTCTCCAACGACCCCTGGTATACTGATATTGTCTATTTTATGCTTAGCAATTGATGTCTAGAGGGGATGAATTCAACTCAAAGGAGAGCCCTGAGAATGAAGAGCTCTCATTATCTGTTCAAAGGAGGGTTGCTATACAGGAATAATTTTGAAGGAATCTACCTACGATGCCTTGATTAGCAAGAGGCTAAGCATGTGATCTATGAGTTTCATGGAAAACACGACACAGGTCATAGGTCTGCAGATTCATTGGCACACCAGATCCTCAGATCTTGTTATTACTGGCCGTGTGTATTCAAAGACGCCCATCAGCATGTGAGAACATGTCACATGTGTCAGATTTCTACATCAAAGGAACGCCATGCAGCCTGTCTACGAGGTAAGACCATT
>VDFB02096367.1:0-16422 GCA_007258455.2 Sequoia sempervirens | reverse complement strand
TCAACTCCAAATGGAAAAATCAAATTAGATTAGGATGCCATTCAAGCAACTCACTAGTATAATCAAGGATTAAATTAGATTAATGACTTGATTGAAGACATAGGGATGCATAAAAGAATTCTTGCACATGGGTGTGCAATCTATCTTTAATGTGGTAGGTAGAGAGGGATTGTGGGGTGGAAATAAATTTTGGAAACAAAATGAGAAAGGTCCAAAATCAATTCGAGACTCTAAACTCTAATCGAATCCAGGAAAGGGAAAAGAAAAAAGGGAAGAACTAGACAATCAAACTGGATTTTTTCCCACTTTGAGATAAAATCTAAACTTGTGTAAAAGCCAATTTGAGTCTTGACACCCAACAAGGAAAGGATGAGTCGAGATTAGAAACTAAAAAGGTATTTGGACTTTTGGACAAAATTTTGAAATCCTTCTAGAGTTCTTAAACCCAACAAATAAAGACAAGTCAAGATCAAAGACCTAAGATGAACTCAAACTTTTGGACAAAATTTTGAAATCCTTTTGAAGTTCTAAAACCTAACAAAGAAAGTAAAAAATGAGACCAGAGATCTAAGAGGAATTCAAAATTTTGGATAAAATTTTGACATCCTTTTGAAGTTCTAAAACTCAAAAAAGAAAAAGACAAGACAACTCGAGGAAGCAAAAATCCTTGGGACCGAACAAAAAGGAAAGACCAAGTTAGCATACGAAGCAACAAAAAGGGGGACCTCTATTTTATCTTAAAGGAAACAAGGTGTGTATGCAGGGCATAATAAGATCCTCTTGCAACTTGTGTGCATGGGTGCATTGGTTCTTAGATAAATGAACAATGCACATAAATAAGATTTTAAAATTTTCTTCTCTTTCATTGTTAGTACAATAATTTTGTGGAACAAAATTGTCATGCTTCATCCCTCTTATTAGACCACATATTTATTCAGTCACTCAAGAATCTATATGAGAGATGACCAAGGGTTGTCTAATGTGAACTAGTTGCATTTTGAGTTTTCAACCTATCAAACAAAGCTTAGAGTTCCTTTTTGTTGTTTTCACCTTCACCTACTAGGTTTTATTGTGTTTGAGGAATAGATGGAGGATTTTGTTGAGGCTTTGGTTGTCCCTAGGACTCTTCAGTAGGTTTTTCATCAATTGGTTAACTATGGTTTGAAGGATTTCCAAATCCTAAAAATTGCAAAGCATTTAATCAAAATAATTTTAAGCTTGATATTCTATTTTATTTATGCAATTGAAAACCTTAAAAATCTACCTCCTTGACCTCACAAAAGTTATGGTGGCATTTTGTTGGCAACTTGATCAACTTGAAAATATGTTTGTTCTATTCCTCACTCACATTTGACTATTGGAGAGAAAGGGGGCCGTGCTTGAATGAGCTTGACCTCTCTTGTTTTTTTTTTTTTATGAAATTTGTAACATGAGAACATAACATACTTCTTTTATAATGTGATTGTGTTATGGCTTGGTTGTGATTTGCTTCAAAGTCTCACTCACTCCCAAGTCTTAATGTGAGTGCATTATAATATGCTCACATTATATCTTGAATTGACCAAAAATTGGTTGTGACCACTTTTAGTCCCCCATATTTGTGCACATGCTTATAGATAGAATATTTATAAAACTTGAATTATTTTTTAAAAATATTCTTTTTATAATTTAATGTTGAAGAAGAGCCTTTAGAAGCACTAGTGGGAGCCTATAAGGCAAGAAACTCAAATTGACTAATAATTTATATTGGTAGTCCTGAAGAGCTATATAAAAATGTCTAAAAGATGGATAAAGAATCAATAAGATCTTATATTTAATCAAATGCTATAGTTTTCCAATGAAAACCCACTACATTCTAGAGTTTGTGAGCACATATAGTATTTGATGACATAAAATTGAGTTAGTGACATTTTCATTTTCTCTCTACCTACAATGAACTAGGTTAGTGAAAGTGACTTAAGGCTCAATGTTTTCTTGAAAATGTTGAAGGAACTTGTTCACTAATTGATCAAAAGAATGAATAGAGTGATTTGGGAGTGAGACTGTAAACTAATCTATTATGACATGTTTGAGTGACTGTAGGAAGATCTTTACTAGCAAAGAATCTTGGAAAATAAAATCACTACACAATATAATGAAGGTAGACACATGCATCGAGGGTCACCCTTAGCATTATATTTTTCAAAATGGGACACATCAAACCCCATAAGAGAAGCAATGGATAGAATAGGTAGATAAATGAAATTGTGTTTGCAATATAGAGGGAGAAGCAATTGAGTGGAAGAAGTAGAGAGTGTAGTTATTTGATGTTTTAATTGGCCAAAATTCTACATTAATTGATTCATAACTAGGTTAGCTATATATAGAGGAGGCAATATAGTGATGGATGTAGCAATGGTAGAAGCCATGTGGTGTTTAAAAGTAATATATGCAAGCCAAAGGTGTGAAGGTTCCCACCATGAACTCCATAGTTCATGGCTTGAGATGGAAGGACAAAGATGAAAGATGAGGCATATAGTGCCACCAACTATGTAGTACTCATAGGCATGTGTGTGTTAAATGATATGTGAATGGTGAGGACTGGTATTGATATAGAGAGTTGTGTGTTATTCATATTAGATTATGAATTCAAATCCAAGGTTGGGATAGGGACATTGCTATGTATTATGTGTGCCAAGCTATAAAGAAACTCCCAAACCTTGAAATGATTAACTAACATGTTATGGAGGGCTTCGACCATGGGCATGACCAGGCCTAGAATTTGACGGCCACCCCTACCCGTCATATGAAAATTTTGTGACGTTTGATCATTTAAATACCTACCATTTGACGTTTTATGAAAAATATAAATTGTAAAAGTCAGTTACCTGTAAAACAAATGTTACATCAATCCCCAAATTTATCTATCTAAAATCAAATTTAAATACAAATTTCAAACCTATCAAGAAAGAATTATATAAAATTAAAAATAATTTAATCCTAAAATTCATCTATCTAAAAATATAAATTATTTGTAAAAAATAATTATCTGTAACACAAATGTTGGATTTTGAAAGAAATGAAAGCTCCCAATTACTTGTAGAAAGCTCCCAATTACTTGTAGAACAAATAATGTATTTAAAAAAAATGAAAATTCTTATATGGATGGCTGATCCCACAATACTGGTTTACAATTTTTGGCCAAACTGGACACTGAAATAATTTTTTCTAACTAAATCTTCACTTTCGGGCACCTATAGCGGCTAAATTGTGAAGAATTTGAAGAAGATGCAAACTAGTGATTTGTCACATTTTGTCTATAGATTCTAAATATATTTTTTTCAAAAATTTTGGAATCAAATTGCACTTCTTTTTCCATCTTCAAAAACTAGTTGTTTTTAGTAAACAACATTTTTAAGGAGTGGCGCTCATCGTATAACGCGTCACTTTTTTTACTTGAAGGATAAAATTCTAATTCTTTCAAATTTAGATTTGTAACTACGATATCTATTGCTCCAATTTAGTGTTTTATTGAATGCTTTTTACTTAATCATGTTTCAAAGTCAAACCAATTACAATTTAGATGTAGGTGGACCATATAACACAACTTTTTTTGTATGTTTCAAAATTACTCTTTTGGTTGGATCAAGGACTTCAAATATCCGTGAACTCCATATTTTTCAATTTTTTGATAATCTGTTATTTTTTCCATATGTGGAGAACAAAGAGATTGATTTTTGGTGAAAACCCTATGTTTAATCAAACTAAAAAAACAAATACATAATAAAACCAAAACATATTAAAATTATATTCATTGAATAGCTCATTCTGAGGACTACCATCATCAAGTTGGGTCTATGAAGTCTCCTCCATTTTCATCCTCAACTCGAGCTTCGAAGGGAAAAATTCTAGATTTTTTGGTGGCTGAGGGGGAGAAGGGGGGAAACAGGGTGGTTCGGGTGAACTAGGGGGGTTCGGGCGAACCCTTAGGGGTTTACTTGAACCAGGGTTCATTCGAACCCTAGCTCATTCAAACCTCCTTTCAACAATTGTTTTTTGTGTTTTTTGGCGAGAATGGTGTGACCTTGCATTTAATTGGTTCGCTCGAACCAAGGTTCATTCGAACCCTCTTTTGGTTCACTCAAACCAAAGGGTTCATTTGAACCCCAAAAACCAATTTTTTTTGCATGGGGTCATTTTTTGCAACCTTTCCTTCCCCACTCGAATTGTAAACCACTTTTGTGGGTTTACCTGGATATCCTATATATATTACAAAAATGTAAAATTAGAAAAGATTGATAATTAGTAATAAATGTAAAAATATTAGATTTATGTTACAATTAACAAGAAACTTCTAAATTTGTATAGAAAATAAATCTTGTTCTAAAAGTTAAAAAATAATTATATTCTATTTTAATTTTTTTTTGAATTAATATATTTTTTATAATAAATAATATAAATCATATATATTAATATAAAGTAATGATAACTATTAGTAAAATTATCAAAATCTTATTTTTATTGTTAAAAATATTTAAAAAATTAGAAAGTACTATATTTTATCTTTAAAGATTCTATTTTGAAAAGATTTTGAATTTATATATATATATTAATATAAAGTAATGATAAGTATTAGTAAAAATGCCAAAATCTTAAATTTATTGTAAAAAATATTTTAAAAATTAGAAAGAATTATATTCTATTTTGAAAAGATTCTAAACTAATTTATATAATTTTACAATTATATAATAAATTTTTATGGTTTGATAATAATTTAAAGTGTAATATCTACGGTTATATAAAAATATAGCAAGTCAAATTATATGATCTAATAAATTTTTAAGTTGTAATATACCATCTAAAATGCAAAAAAGGTCATGTAGACCATCAAATTCAAGGTGTGGGCATGACCTCGTTGGACATGCTCTCATTCTATATTAATTTCTAAAAATCTCCCAAGTTTTGATTGAGATTGTACAATTGGGTGTAAGAGACACTAAGAGTGGTCTTGTGATCAAAACTACATCTATATCATAGAAGCCGATGTTTGAAGAGCTCACTTGCACATTTATTATAGAAGCTACTATATTTGTTAACTGGTTGAAAGGGAAGATGCTAAAATTTGGACTAGTTTCAAGAGGACAAGGTGATGCATCGATCTTGTAAACTAAAGTACCCCAATCTGATTCCAATTGTCCCAAAGGTAATATTTCAAATTGGCTTTTTCCTTACGCTTGTGCTAAGTTGAGGCCACTGCATTCAAGTATGCCAAGGGCGTATGCGGGCTTCCGGTTGGCAATTTATTTGTTTTCCTCCCACATTCCATATATCTATTGGAACAAATAACCGTGAAATATAGGAAGATGTATCGCCTATGTTGAAGTGTCTTTTCAGAGACATCCAAAATTTTGTTTGAAGTTCTATGATAAAAGGCTTTTAATAGAAAAATTAATTTTTTTATAATCATATTGTTGGAATATGAATGTATGGGGAGATATTAGATCAAACACATTGACTATTGATCTATCAATTAGAGACCTTGTGTTTTATGGATTGCTAGTGTCCAAGTCATCTTTAAAAGTATTTACTATCAACCATCACAAGTGATTAGAAATAAATAGATTGCTATATGGATAGAGATCCTTACATTCCTCTTGTTGCATACTATAGACACCTAAAAATGACCTAGGCCTCTGTGCTTCATTTTTACCATACTTTCATCCTAGCATAATTATGACATTTAATTATGTCCTTGGTCCACATTCGACTATTGGATAAATAATTCATAATTATTTAATTAATTCATGTCTTTTTATTCTTCATGATTATTAAATAAATAAATTTTATTTATTTATTAAATACGTCATTAATTGTCTAAGTCTTCCCTTAATTAAATAAATTTCTTAATTTATTTAATTCCCCTTATTCATTAATTCTTCCTGATTATTAAATAAATGAATTACATTTATTTATTTAATATGTCACTAACTGTCTTAATTAAATAAATTGATTAATTAATTTATTTAATTAATCTCATCTCCTAAATTAAATAATTACCCTAATTACGAATTGCTAATTGACACTTTTCTCATTTTAAATAAATTAAATTATTTAAAATGTCATGTCAATCTTAACTGTCAGTCGTTTTTGGTAAATAATCTGAAAAAGATTATTTATTATCTCTCAAAATCCATAATTTGAACTATTTTAATTCGAATTAGTAATTAATCTTCCAAAAATCA
Organism: Sequoia sempervirens; assembly: GCA_007258455.2. Classification (NCBI taxonomy): domain Eukaryota; kingdom Viridiplantae; phylum Streptophyta; class Pinopsida; order Cupressales; family Cupressaceae; genus Sequoia; species Sequoia sempervirens. Next base: position 10,201 of record VDFB02096367.1, on the reverse strand, counting down.
AGCAATCGGGCAGATTCTTGATTTTCTAAATCTTATCTTCAGTTCACATCTTATCCCTTTGATTTTTCGAATCTTGCAAATTAGGAAATCTTATCTTATTGATTTTTCAAAAATCTTTATTTTTTAATTAATTTCCTTATTTATTCTCCACCGTCGATCTAATTTTATTCCGACCGTTCGATTAAGGATTTTGCCCTAACCCTAATTAGGGATTCTCAGGTTAAATCTGGATCGTTCGTTTTAGGGTCTCTTCATTGATTTATCTCGTTCGTCCGTTCGAAATGGTCTTTTCTATAAAATGCCATTTCCTTCTCATGTTTGGGACCTTGACATTTTTACGTAATTACTATAGTCATTTACTTAGCTTCACATTTCATTGTCATAGGCAATTGTAGTATTTCATTATTGGCATTAGGTTTTAGGCATTTGATTAATATTGACATTTGTTTTAGACATAGGCATTGGCAAGAGTCATAGGCATAGCAAATCCTTCAAATCTTGTTGTAGGGCTTAGACATTTAGATTGCTCGAACGACGAATCTGAGGGCAACATACATTTCCAGCAAGCAAGAAGGTGTAACGAAGATCAATCATGGAAGATGGAGACTCTTGGTGATATATTTCCTTTTCGTTTTCATTTGATTTCCATTGTACTTCGTTACTTCATTGGATTTTTATGTTATTTGTGCTAACATACAATATATACCCTGTATGACCAATGTATTATTGTAAAGTAAAATATGATTTGCATGTTACAAGATTTTTCCTTGTATTTCACTCTTGAATAAACAAAACAAGCAATTAAGGCATTTGATGGAGATCAAGATTGAAAGGGAGTTTGAACCCTTCATTAATTATGTCCCACTTTGGCACAAAGTGTTCAGAATTGTCTAAAGTGTCCAAGATGCCCCGTCCAAAAATGGCATAAGTGTCCACATTGGCCATAGAGCGTCTTAGAGAAAATTTAATATTATTTAATTGATAAATTTAGGACTTATTTCATATATTCTGCTATTTTAGATTCCTCCTTGAGCCTTGTAGCACCTTGGAGGGAAACAATTTTTTTTTCCTTCGAGAGTCTATAACTCGATTATGATAGGAGGAGATCAGCCTTCTACATGATGTAGGATTGTTTTGGGTATACCTCATGCCACCTATGAGGTATCATGATGCAATGTTGTTTTACCTAGTAGAGAGATAGGATGCAGACACATGTGTACCTTTAATCTTCCTATCGGGGAGATGATTGTCACCCTAGAGGATGTACATTACATCCTACAGATTCATATTGAGCGCGAGACTATACACTTAGTAGATGATCGATCCTTCAAACAAATGCGAGATGATATTGTATATTTTCTACAACACCCTATCTGACGATCGAGCATCGATCCACGTATTGAGCTTGGATGGATTCTACATGCATGGACACCACTATTGCGGCGGGTTTTGATCACTACCATAGCACTCACATTGGTACGAGACGATCGAGGAGCACACTCAGGTAGTGGAATTGTACATATTATCAGGGACATGGAGGAGCACAGGACTGTTTATGCGTGGGGTCATAGTATGCTTGCACATCTATACTATGATTTGAGATGATTTGTATACCAAGAGCTCGACAACATTGTACATTGTACACTCTTGCAGGTACTGTGCTTTGAGCACATCACATGTTCCAGGTCGATCGAGTTTCCTCCCATAGTGACCATGGTTTATCCGCGAGCCTTTAGTTATGCATTGAGATGATAATGGCAGGAAAGAGATTTACTGCACTAGCGTATTAGGTTTGATCGACTAGATGAGGATGATATCAGCTAGAGACCATATCTTAGGATTCCCCAATGGGCGAATGATAGGCATGAGCTTGTTAGGCTATAGTATGACTGATTTCTTATAGGAAAACATGATTACATAGTGAGACCATTCTACTATGATCTCTTCATGCGTTAGTTTGGACATGTTCAAGTACCACTGCGGGCCAGAATGATGTATCAATGATTAGCATAGAGTGCTTCTAGACCTAGGGACATTTGTCAAATCATTATCGAGGATGTATACATTAGTGGTTTAGAGGACGAGGACCATGACATGCCCCCAGTCTCTAAGGTTGATGACATAGGCACTACTTAGGCCTATGATGAGTGGTGGGTTGCAACATAGCCAACTCTTTTCTTTCCTATTCACTACCCTATAGGTCACACCAGACCTCTTTTAGGTTGTAGAGAGGGTAGGGATGATGAGTAGGTAGACAGAGATATAGATGATGACAACACTGTGCCTAACATATTTCTAGGTTTAGATGAGTATGAGGAGGAGGAGGAGTCCTAGTCTATGAGTGAGGATACTGATGAGACAAAGGAGGATCCAGTTGTCCGTGATAGGACATGCATACACCCCCTACTAGAGTCACTAGATCACATGCCACAGCCAGATCAGAGATCTGCACTCACAAGCATGGGGAGGCTAGCAACAACAGGCCATCCACACCTCCTGCACAGAGGGGGACCACCATCGTATGGTTATACCTTGATTGGTGGACTAGAGATCAAGGTGATGATTTGATATTTACGTTATTTTATTACGCTTTTATCTTTATGCATATAATATATATATATGATTTGATGTGTACTAATATCTATTATGATTTCTATCTTGCAAGGTCCACACAAGAGTAGCACAAGCTCTACTAGTGAGTGACCACTGAGATAGTGCCTCCACTATGCGTAGAGGATGATACACTCCCAAAGTAAATGCCCCCACCTTCTGTAGGGAAACATGCATACCTCTTTGAGTTAGTAGCGAGATTAGGCACAACATACGAGAGATCCACCAGTCGTGCCAACTAGCTTATAGTGGATATTTCAGCAGTCCGAGCATATCGAGGTCCTATTGACAATAGGACAAAGGATGCCCTACGAGTAGAGATCTCGAGGCTACAAGAGGAGCTTGCTAGGGTATAGGCAGACAAAGAGCAGATAGATCAAGAGCACACTAAGGCACTCATACGGGAGGTGAGAGTGGTTGGACTAGCAGAGGGCCTACGAGAATCTTTGGGTAGGTCACAATCACATTCTACTATATCATGATGACCACGAGGACCACCAGCCTCTGAGGAGTCTAGCAATCATAGACCTTACTAACATTGTATCCAGTGATGTATATGTACTTAGACTTTTGATGACATATATGCACATTGATGTTTATGTTTTTATGATCTTATGTTGAATTAAATGTAAATGTGATTTATTATTTAATATCCTTTGTAAGAATTCTTAATAAATATCTCCATGATTTAATGTTTATGTGATCTAATTAAAACATTTTTAGTTTACATTAGATACTACATTGTGATTAAGTATACTATGTTAACTTAAATGCACCTATGATCTAATAACATTAAATGAATATAAGGATCTAAATTAACATAACAAACAAAATTTTCTTTTGAATAGTATGGCAACTAAAGTAATAGTTCAAACTAATTGAACAATCACTTTAGGCTCTAAGACACACTTTTATCATTTCTCAAAGAATGAAGCAATGCAAGATAAAATAGAATACCATCTAGACCTAATCTAACAACATTGCTTTAACACACTATTCAAAAGAGAGAATGCTATGTGTAATATCGATATAAATGTCCAACATTGATAGGTTATTTTAAGGTTGTACCATCCATTTTATTTAATGTGTAGGCTTCGTGTCCATAGTTTTCTTTGATGACGTAAGGTACTAACCAATTAGGGTTGAATTTTCCTTTCTCATTCGAAAGGGTATTGACATTATGTTGATTTTCATATAACACCAAGTCACCTTTATTGAATTCTCTAGGGATGACATTATCATTATAACTATGTTGCATTTTTTTGGAACAAGCTTGCAGATGCTTGAGAGCATCGATACACTATTCATCAAGCATTTCAAGCTAATGCAATCTTTGCTCTTTATAAGTACACTATCATTGATAAGCCCTTTAAGAGCAATTCACAATGAAGATATTTCTAACTCTAAGGGAATTATCACTTCAGCACCATAAACAAGGTTATAGGGAGTGTTTCCAATAGATGTTCTAACGCTTGTACGGTAAGCCCACAACGCATAGGTTAGTTGAGTATGCCAATCTTTGTTATGTTTACTTACTATTTTTCACAAAATTTGTTCAAGATTCTTATTAGTCAATTATGTTTGTCCATTTGATTGTGGGTAATATGGCATTGAAAAGCAATGTTGAATATTAAATGTTTCCAATAATTTCTTCACGTCATTATTCTTAAACAGAGTTCCATTATCTGAAATCAATGCAAAAGGGAGATCAAAGTGAGAAATAATGTGTTCCAATATGAAACGACATATTGCATCAACTGTCGTAGAACAAAGAGGGATAACTTCTACCCATTTTGTAAAATAGTCAGTTGCAGTAATGATAAATTTATGTCTAGCAGAAGAAGGCAGTGATATATTTCCAGTAAGATCCAAACCCCAAACCGAGAATGGCCAAATAGGAACTTGGACACAAAGTTCGAAAGTAGAAGAATGAATCAAATTGTTGTGTTCTTGATATTTATGACATTTCTTCATGTATGCAAAAAAATATTATTCCATGTGTCTCTAATAATATCCTATTCGAACCAATTTTTGAACTAACAATCTAGATTAGGAAGCAGACGACCTTTTGGTCGAAGAGTGTTAGGGGGAGGCCTCTTCTTTACCTTTAGACTAGGTGTGTGTTTGTTGTGATGTGTTCCCCCGTGCTTGTGTTATGTTTTCCTGGATGACCCTTGTCACCCTTGTTGGTGCTTGGATATAAGATTGATTATGTGTCGTAAAATTCCTCTATTTGTATCGTCATTCTTCCTCTAAACTATGTGTTTTGAATTTCAGCAAATTAGGGACGATGCAAAGTGTTGGGGGCATTTAGGCTTCCCTTCCATGTAGACCCAATTTTTAATTTTTACTTTGTCTTCTCGTGCATTCTTCATATGGTCCGATATAGTAGGGGGTTTATGATAGTTTATTTATATACTATTACTATGGGCAATGGCAAGAAGTTGAGTCCACTTTTTGGCCATTTAGTGGAAGTGTTTTCCCTGGTTTTCAGAATTTGACACATTTGACCTTAAAATTTGAAGCACTTAGAAATGTAATCTTGACAAAAGTCGTAGATCATTAAATGTAGTTCTTGAAGTCTAGTTTCCAAATATGTAATTTATTTCAATACCCAGATTATACAAATTGATTTTCAATAGGTGTTTCTAAAAACCACTATTTAAAAGTAATTTTTTTTACCATACCATGCATGTGTACGTCATCCATATTTTGACCTAAATAATCATATTTTTCTGAATCCTTTTGGGAAAAGATTTTTAACTCGCTAAAGCACGCTTTCCATATTTTATTTTTATTTTTTATTAAATTTTTTTTTTTGTTAATTTTTTATTGGCCATATTTGATGTTTTGAGAAATCGTTGTGTACGTCATGCATAAGATGAATTAAACTTATCTTTTTTGATTTTTTTTAAATTGAAAATAATTGTCTGAAGTACACTTTCGTGCAATCCGTTGGTCAAAAAATTATGTTAATAAAAAGTTATTAAAATACTTAAAAACCATGATAATTCAAGTTTATGGACTTGTTTCGTTAGAAATTAAATGAAAAATAAAAAATTAATCCAATTGTAAAAAAAATACATATTTGGAATCTACACTGTCTCATCTATAATGAGTTTTAATTTCGTCAAAAAAATCTGCAAAAAATGTCTTCAAACGTGTGCCCAAAGTCATTATTTTCTTGTGACATTGCTAGGACCTTCAACTTGCAGTTCAAACCAGGCCCAAGGCCTAGGTTTGGATCCCCAAACCTTTTCTTGAACCAAAAATTAAAGCACAAACTTGACCAAAAATTCATATTTTAAAAAATGAGATCCTGTGTTCTCTATTTGTGATGTCATTGTTTTGTTTTTCACTTTTATTATCTTTCTCTCTTCTTTCCTTGAGTTGTGATGTTGTGGTGCCTATTTGTTCTCTTGTGTGTGTGCGACAACATCACCACGCTAATATATTTTCATGTCCCATGGGCCACAACATTACTTTTTCAATTCTTTCTTCTCTCCTTAGGATGTCATGTGCCTCTACATTTAGCATGCACCACCCTAAGGGAGGTTGCCATGTCAACTCCAATTCTCATAAAATGCATTTGTTTCCAACGAATATTTTCTTGAAAATATTTGCAAACCTTTTACAAAGATCCCATTCTCAGTTTGGACCCCTAGTGGAATGTGTTTCCTTCATCATGGGTTCACAAAGAAAGAACTTGAAGAACTTTCCTCCGAGGAGAGATCAAATTTTCCTGTGCGAGAAGCCTTGAGTTTCCCCTTGCGAGGGGGTATTTTTTTCCTTTCAAATTCTTTGATGAAGTGAACACTTTTGAAAGAATTCCTTGATGTTGAATCGATTTGCAAAAAGCATTCGCTCTCTTTTAAACAACACGTCCCTTGAGTGGACCCCTCTTCTTTTCAAGGGTTCTCAAGGGATCCCTTTGAAAGCCTTTCAATTTTTTGACTATCTGTGTGACTGCTCACTTGTTTTCCTGTGTGGCTGCTTATTGTTTTTTGACATGTTTTATCTACCGATTAACATGTTGCTTTGTAGGTATGCTTGTGAAGTCGCTTTCTAGTCCGAATTTGCAAAGTCCCCTAACATGGGCTTCCTTCATGAGAGAATACTTGGGGGATTCCTTCTTGTAGGTCTGTGGGCCTATAAGGCACTTACATCTTGTGGGATTTTTCCATCGTTGGTCTGAGGGCCTTCCGTGTACTTTGTGCAACTTCGTAGTTTCATGGAGCTATAGAGTCCTTTTGATCAAAACTCCTCAAGAGAGAGTATCTATGGAGTCCTTTGCCTACCCTATGCTTTTGAGTTTGCTAGGTCTGCTTCCTCGATGGTTCAAGTATACATTTATATCTCTTCGATCTACTTTATCAAATGCTCATCGATATTCACGCTCGCTGAAGTGGGGGAAAAATGTATAGGAGAGAATTTGCACCCCTTGTGTAAATTACCCTCTCACATATGCTCACCTTAGAAAATAAAATCTGAAGGCAAAATTCCACATCACCCATCCCAAATGCATCCACTTGATGCATGTTTTGTGTGTCAGTGGGGGAATTTTTGTTAGTGACGCGAGTGCTGCGTGTAGACGTCTACGCACCACGTTGTCATCCTTGACAGATTCCTGCGTCCAGAGTGGACACAAGGATATTACACACCTGATTGGGGGTCAAATTGTAATTCCTTTGTGCGACCAGTTGACCTAAAATGACTTTCTTTTTCCTTCATTTCCACTCTACTCACTTTCACTTCAAATCTTTCATTCACATTCAATATTCTTCACACTTTGGGATCTCTTGAGCACACTCTTGAAGTATTCTACTAGCATTTTTCACAACTTGAGAATTGTACCAACTTGACACTCCATCAACTCCACATTGCACATGTGAGGCCACCATAGAAGTTTCGATCTTGGAGTCTTACGAGACCTCCCTTCACTGCGGTTGCGGTAGTGGTGACTTTTCCAAGTTTATTGCTTGCGTTCTCCCTTCATTGGCCTTGAGAGCCTTTGGGTGGAGGTGGTAACACTTCATTCCTCTCCTTTGTTATTTGATAGAGTAGCTAAGTCTTTTGTAGTGTTCAATGCACTTCTTTCATCTTATTTATCATACTTTTCTACTTCGTTGCTTTTTGGTTGTCCATGGAGGTGGAAACACGAAAGCAGGGGTTTGACTGAGGAAAACCCCTATGCAGCCCCAATAATTTTCCCCTTCTTTCTTGTGTGTAGGTGAATCTTGTGCGTGGAGTTGGCTGGTGAACTAGTGCTTTAGTGAGTTGGTGTTCATCACCCTAATTCTCATCTACTTATTTTACTATTTTCATATTTACTTTTTGTACTTTATCATTTCGTCTTTTTTGTTAAAATCAATTAGCTGGACTGTTACGTAGGTTTTTAGTCTTCTCTGTTGTATTTCTCATTTTTTGGCCGTATAGATGCTAGTGCTTGAGAGAGACTCCAGCACACCGTGCTATCATCCCAAACCTGCGCTGTCGTCCTCGAACATAAAGTTGTCTGAGGTATAGTTCAGAATCCAAAAGCCATCATCTTGATTTTTTCTAAGTCCTTTCTCTGAACCTTAGATGACTTCCTAGCAACCCCTTTTTTTTAACAATCTGAAGTAGTCCCAACGAAGGAGAATTCTTGCTGCCTTTTACCAAGTCAGACCCCACTTTCACCAATGGAGTAGAGACCTCTCCCTCCCCCATCTTCGCATCCACAAGAGACTCAGACCTCCCATGAACCATCAAACTAAGATCCGTATCAATTTGCAAAGCACCACCCTCTTGGGAAGTCTGGTTGTACTTTGGGATATTTCCCTCCTAATCCACCTCCAAAACACCCTGATCCATAATCGACATACCCAAATTCACCTCCTGTTGACTTCAATCATCTAGAACCTCAAATCTATTAAAGGTATTACCTTCATGTCCATCCTTAAGAGTCCTTTTTTTACCACGGCTCCTATTATGAGCCTTAACAAGGATAAGACCCTTTGCACCTATAGCCTCCCCAAGAATGGGATCCTTGCCTTTGTCAACCTTAGGGGGGTTACGAGGAGGCTGAGTAGTCTTAGATTCAAAATATTTAGACCTCGAGCATCTTTTATGCAGATGGCCATATTCATGAAATAGGCAGCATTGAAAGGGAAATGTCTCATAATCTAGTTGCTACACCCAAGAATATGAACCCGCATGAATTTCCAAAGAATCTAGAAGAGGGTTACTTAAGTCAATCTCAACACAAATGCGAGCAAATGTCATTACCTTTCTATCCTAGGTTTGCTGAGAAGGACCCACTAGTTTCCGCAACAATGAAGCAACCCTATGCAAGATTTTGTTGCACTAAAATTCAACTAGAAATCTTTGGAGATGCACCCACATCAAAACCCGATTCAGGAACTCCTCTAAAGGATCAAAACCCGCATGTCAAGGTTCAATAAATAAACCAATTTGGTTGTGGAAATAAGGCTCACCCTTGAAAACTCTATTGTGATCTTCCATGCAATTAAAAGACATCATGAGGTAACTATTTACCAACATTATCTCCATCTCACCCTCCAGGGACCAGGTCCGTTGAGCCCATGACTCCAAAATTTGGAGTGAAACTCTCATTCCCATGAATTTACAAAGCAAGGCATGCTTCGAGAAATACTCAATATACTTTGCAATCAATTCTAGTTGAACAAATAGAACCTACCTATCCTTGGATTGTTCCAAGAAACCATTGGTTTTTGGAATACGAGAACCACCAAACAACACAAATCCTCCATTCCTATATTCATTTGAGAATAAATTGTTATAAAAAACACTCGTTGGTTGATTTGGAGAAGAAACCTCAAATGTTGCACGCAAATCCAACAAAGATTTAGCTCCTGATGTCTCTCCCAAAGCCATAGTAGAAGGAAAAAAATCCACTTTAACCTTTCCCAAAATATAAAAGAACAAAACCCTGAAGCAATGGCACAACCAAGGCCAAACACCCCGGAACTGAAACTCCACCAAAAAGGGCAAAAAAAGAAATAACCTACACCAAAAATGAGTGAAAGAAGACACCACTGCACTCACCCAAACCCCGACACCCTCAAACACCCCCTCAGCGACCATACAAAAGTAGATAGAAATCAAAAAAGCGACCCATAGTCACACTAGCACACAGGAGACACAAGCTAGGGCATGTGGGCCCTAGCCCACGCTAGACCACCGCACAACGCCATCGTCTCAAGGATTCCCTCCTTTTTTTGAACACCATCAAGAGACCACTCTAGGGCTAACACATGAATTTGATTTTTTAACCTAAAACCCAAAATCTTATTCAATAGGGGTTTGCTTTAGTTGAAAACATTCTTATTTATGTATATCAAAATAGGACTATGAGCTTCTTACTAATTCTCTTTTTTGATTTGAAGCACTTCAAAGTCTTAAAATATGAAAATAAAAAAGAGAATTAGCAAGGAGTCCATAGTCTTTGATATACCTAAATATTACCTTTTCAATTAGAATATGCATACATACATATACACACACATATAGATGTATATAGATATATATACATATAAGTCTATATATGTATATATGCATATAGATAATA
>VDFB02096366.1:12070-73869 GCA_007258455.2 Sequoia sempervirens | reverse complement strand
TATAATATTTATGTTCTGTATTACTATTAATTATTATTTCTCCACAAATACGAAAATGTATGAACATAAATGAATAATAACACATAACATGCATATGCAGATATTGTATTGATTGATACATGGAAAAAAATGTTATTGAAACTAGTGTTTTTGGACCACAAATAGACAATGTATAAAATATGGAAGTTTATCAAACCAATTCAAAGGAGGGAAATTTTGGGAGTATTGTAGTTAATATTATTACATTATAAAACTAGTGTGTTGGTCAATGCGTTGTGTTTATTTTTACAGTCATTTTGAATGAGTCAAACAAGAGATGGTAGTGTTGAACGGATTGGCCACATTTAAATGTGTCTTGCAGTTAAAAGCTTTAGTCAAAGTGATGCTATGACTATATGCACTGTCAGTTCACTGTACTTTCAGGATTGCATGTTAGTTAGAAGTCATCAGTAGCTAGAGGATATCTAGGGTTTGTATGACTGATTGCATGTAATATTGATCATATATCTTTACACTTGATTCTTGGATTTGATTTTATTGTAGATCTTATTATCTGCCTCCTTACCACTTTCAATAGGAAGAGTATGGGCAATTGACTGGTTTGTGGTTGGAATTGAAGTGTTCGGATGATGTTCTCCACACATACAGCTTGTCAACATATTGTTTGCACTCAGATGAGATGACTTGATCATGAAATATTTATATATGTAATGAAAAAGATAGACTTTTGTAAAACTGATGTGCACTTGCAGATTGCTAGGACAGTAGCCCTAATAATGATTTGAATATAATTGTATTACTGCAACATATATCATAATGTAGGTTGAAATTGGTTAATGTATTTCCTCTATTTTAAGAGTATATTAACATTTTATATTTTATATTAAAATAAAAACTGTGTTTTATAAAAAGATTAAATTCATTTCTTTAATCGTAAATTATTGTTTTAAATTTAGAAAATTTTGGAGTTGTTCCTCACAATTGTGGTCTAACAAGTCAACAAATTCTAGAGCAGCTACACCCTCTATTTTAACTGTGATTAAAAAGTAAAAACAGTAGCACGGCAAGTGCCTAAATCTGAATTTAAAGGCAAGAGTTACCAAAACATTAACGCATCAGCATAACTCAACCTAGGTCAATTTATTTTCGACTGCGTGGGTGGATAATCAGAATTAAATACTGTTCTAACAAAGATAATTGTAAAAGACGAGTGTACAAACCAATTAGATACCTACACATAAGTATAAATCAACCTAATTAATTGTTTTCAGCTGCGGGAGTGAATAATTGAGAAACAAATACTATTTTAGAAAAGTAACTGTGAAAGAAGAGAGCTAGCTAAAAGAATGATGTTGAAGGTATTTCTGATGTAGGCACTGGAATTCTGCTCTTAGATCTACATATGTTGACCGTCTATTCAAAGAGCTTATTCCTGTAAACTCCTACACCCCTCTGAACGGGATGGCAGCTTCTTAATTCTTCCCTTTGGCTTATCAACAGAGCAAACACAAAGCACAATATAATATCCCAGAACCCAGGCCCCTAAACAAGACGGAGAAAGTATCAAAAGTGGCAGTTAATGAGAGATACAAACAGCAGACATAGTCCTCCAAGTGGAGAATATCACAGCCAAAAATCCACCTAAAAAATGGAAGCTATGAACACTGATAATGGCAGCCATGGAGAAAACAATCATAGCGGCAATGGCTCCTTTAAAATTCTTTCAATTCTCTGTTGTCACAGCTCTCTGTCCCCTCTAAATATAGCAGCAGACCCACCAGAATGGCATTAGATGGCGTGCCTTTATTCCCCTATCCTGCAACTCCAAAGCCAAGTCGGAAGCTGTAAGAAAGCTATCCACCCTCCTTGTGTGTACCCCACAGGCAAAATATCGCCCTTCTTATTCACTCCATGCTGTTGGACAAGTCAACACATATGTCAATTTTGGATTCAGTGCAACAGATGGATGCCATTCTCTTCTTCAATGGTGTTGACAGGCCTTTTATCTCCTCCAACGACCTAACTTCCCTCTTTAGTCTACACAGGCAAATGCCTTGTTGATGAAATGTTATTATTTTACTGCCTTTTACCTCCAACAAGGCACCGCTCGTTCCTTTCATTTGTTCTCTCTTTCATATATATGTGGTTCCCCTCAAAGGGCTCATCTGAGCGTGTTGGTTGAAGATTCATTCTAAACAGCTTGGAGCACATGCATAAACCTCACTGAGGAGAACCCTTTCCTCGACCACTTAAGGTATAAACCTTCTAAACAGATTTCCTGCATTACAACTTCTCTACAGGCAAGTGACTTTTAATACTACTCAGTTGTTTTCCAATCATTTGGTCTGTCTCAATCCACAAGAATTGCACGGAAAACAATCATTTTGTGGAATTAGCAAGGTTATTGCATCAGTCATCATTGAGGCCAGAGGAAAAATATTAGGAGGAGGAAATATTCCAGTACTTGCATAAATGCAAGGACTTGACTCTGAGGATCATAAAGAGGATGAAATAGTAAATATAAGTTCTGGGCTATGATAAAAAGGTCTCTTTGGATTGTATATACTTTTGGTATGAATCCACTATGAGGTAAAACTAGTTGGGCTGTTTGGTCCTTAGGAGTGTGTGTTTTTGGATCATAAGTTTAGTGTAAAACGCAGAAAACTCAAATGCTTGTAACTGCTAAACAATGATTATGATGCAAATTTTCTGGGCCAGTATCTTCAGGAAATCGAATATTTAATCAAGGACTTTAATAGACTGGAAACAAAAAATGTAAGAGGATAAAAACAAGCGTTGCAAACTTATGGCAAGCCCAGAAATAGCACAACTGAAGAAGGGCTCGATTTAGTAAGAAAAGAACCAAAGTCCTAGCAATAAGGGAGGGGCAATAGAAATACTAGAAAGAAAAAATAGCACAAGTGAAAAAGAACAGGACTTTGTGAAGAGCTGAAGTCCTAGCAACAAGGGAGGGGCGATAGAAACGCTGGAAAGAGAAATTATATTAAATTCCAGGAATGGTCGGAATGGGGGAAGAACGATAGACTTGAAATTTATATCCTTGAGTTGGAGATGGCAAAAAGCTACTGCAATTAGATGGAAACAACATGATACAAGCTAAAAGAATGAAATGTAACTGCCAAACGATTGGGAGTCAAGAATGCAAATGAGCAAGGATAGGAACCATAAACCTCAATTATGCAAGATAAAAAATTCACGGGAATAATTTTTTTTGTATTAGTAGAAGAAATAGGGATGGAAGTTGAAGTATTTTTGTGTGTATGGGGCTTGGTTAAGGCCTGCGAGGATTTGATAGTTCATAAGCTCCAAACTATTTTCCAACAAATCAAAATGATGGTGGAGCTTGTAAGGATGCAGAGGTACTCTGGTTGAAACACCAAAACAACAATTCAAGATTTTGGCAACGCAGGGAAGTTCAATCACACATCAATTCTTGATGAATCATGACATTGTCCTGCTGATTCAACAAAAAAATAGTGTCTCGAGAGAATAATGTCTAGATTTTATAGATTATCTTTTGTATTTTGTATGTCATTACTTAAGTAGATATATGTCTCCATAATTAATTGTTCATGGTATGTCAACAATAGGACCTACCAAAGGTGTCCATGTCTTTAACAAATTGAAAAGATCCTCCCGCTCTGCAATCTCCCATGCATGTTTTTCAAATTTTCTGGCCATGCCTGCAGGTTCTGGGGAGGACTCTGCCTCCCCTTGGGCTGACCGCCAGCCCAATACGGAAAAGATTTGTGACCCTCATGTTTCTGATGGGGCACATGGGAATGTGGGGTTTGTGTCATGTGAGTCTGAACTGCATTTTGGGATTCATGCAAATGGGGACAATGGCAGCTTTAAGGGTGTTGATTCTCCCAAGGCTTTCTAGAAGAATGTCCTTATTGGGACTAGAAATAATGCCCATGAGACTATCCTTTTAGACATTGTGCAGTCAGAGGAAGGAACGAAGATTTGCTTACCAGACACGGTCATGGATGAGGTCGCCTCCTCACTGCATCTTGCTTTGGTGGGGAGATTTTTGTCTTTCAGGCCTACTATCGATATGGTCCGCAAATGGGCTAATGCTCCCTGGACGCTGAAGGGAAGTGTGATTGTCTCTGCTATGGCTGGTGGTCTATTTCTCTTCAAATTCGTGGCTGAGAAAGATTTGGTCTATGTTCTCTCGAGTACATGGGCTTATGGCAAACATTTCTTGGCTTTGGCCAAATGGAAGCTAGGCTTCGATCCTTCTGTTGAACTCACTCGCATGGCTCTTGTTTGGGTTCGCATGCTAGGCCTCCCGTTGGAATTTTGGGATGAACGGATCTTCCGTTGGATTGGTAACTCCTTTGGCAGCTATGTTGCTGCGGACGTGGTCACTCTGGCTAAATCCAGGTTAGTTTTCGCCCGATTATGTGTTAATGTTGCCATTAACAAGGCTCTCCCCAACTTTATAACTCTAAAATCCAAATGGGGAAAATGGACCCAGGCCCTGGTTTATGAAAATGCCAATTTTTTCTGTCAAAAATGTGGTAAGCAGGGTCATGTCATTGCAGATTGTAAGGCTTTGATGTCGAAGGAATCCTTATCTAAAGGGAAAAGCCCTGCTCATTCTTCTGGTGAGATGGAAAAACAACCCAACACCAATAATGCATTGGAGAATATTATGTCCAATGAAATGGATGACTATCCGTTTACTGAAGGTTTGTATGAGTTGATGAAAGCCCTTGACCCTGGGGCCAAGATGAAGCATAATGGCGAGGAATGGGGTAAGTCCCTTGGCTCCTTGGAGGAAGGGGAAATCTCCCCTCCCAAGGATTTGGGTATGTATCCTAGTCCTTTTACTACTGGGGTGGAAGGTAAAATTGTCATGTCTCCATTGTCCTCTGCTTGCGTGGACTTTGGGAACAAGAATATGGTGGTTGTTATTGCTAACCAACCTCATAGTTTGGCAATGGAGGAATTTGTTAATGCTCTGCAACAGTTGGAGATTGGGATTGTTACCCCTGCGAAGCCTAGGAAGGAGGACGACACCTCATGCATCTTTTCTTCCCAGCCAACTGGTGGGGAGGATCTTGCTAGGGAAGTCACTAAATCTATCATTCTCACTCCATACTCTAAACGCTCTGCCTCTAAATCCCAGATTGGTGGGGGTAACTTAGAGGATTGGCATTCTCAAAAGAGGAAAACGAGAAACAAGAGAGTTGATGTGGGAACAAATAACAGAGTTGGAAGACCTTCAGAGAGATTGTCAAGGCACAAAGCTACTGCCAGGGATATTGCCAGTGGACGACAATCAACCCTTGATTCAACTCATCGTAATAGAAAATGAAGTTCCTCTCATGGAACATGTGGGGGTTGAATAGTCCCCAAAAACATTTAGCTCTCAGGCAATACATTGTAGATCTTAAAATTGATGTCCTTTTGCTGCAAGAAGTCAAGATGACTTACCAGACTTTCTCCTCAACAACTAATAAAATCTGGTTGGGTTCAACCTTCTTCTACAGTGAGGCAGACAGTGCCTCTGGTGGCATTGCTACTTTGTGGAACTCTGCTAAGATTGATGGGGAAGCCTATGCGTTCTCTCATAATCCCCTGGTTGTGACCCTTAGAGTTGTCAATCATATTTGGCATTTGTTTAACATTTATGCCCCGAATACTCGTGGAGGAAGGAAAAGTATGTGGGACGAAGTCTTATCTTTAATCCTGGTTGATAAAAATGCCTTGTACATGGTGGCCAGTGACTTTTATCTCCCCTTTGTTTCCTTCAGAGAAGCGTGGTGGCCTTATGGACTATAGTGACAACATGAGTGATCTGTCAGACTTTATCATCCGGTCTAGTTTGTTTGATTTGGAGTTGCAGGGTAATCCTTTCACTTGGTCTAACAATCGTAAAGGTAACCACCTTATTCAGGTCCGCCTTGATAGGGTGCTAGTATCTATGGGTTGGGATTTGGGATGCAATGCTTCCCTTAATACCCTCCCCAAGACTGTTTCTGACCATAGCCCAGTTCTTCTCCAGTGGATGAATACGCCTTTCTTTGGGCCTCACCCCTTCAGGTTTGAAATTATGTGGATGACACATCAAATTTTCAGAAATTGTATAGAAAATTGGTGGAACTATTCGATTCAGGGGTCTGCCATGTACAAAATCTCCCAAAAACTCGACCTCATTAGAAAGGAAGTTAAAGGGTGGTCCAAATATACCTTTGGAGACATTTTTAAGGCAAAAAAGGAGATTGGGGATAAGCTTGATAGAATCTAGAATCTTATGGCCAAGGGTATTCTTCTCCAACCTTTGCATGAGGAAGAGGAAAGTTGGAGGAAGAAATGGAGGGATAACTTAAGCAAGGAAGAAATTTATTGGAAGCAGAGGTCTAGAGTCCAATGGCTGAAGGAGGGTGACAGGAACTCGTCTTTTTTTTCACAGGATTGCCTGTAGACACAAGAAAAGGAACACTATCAAATGCTTATGGCATGAAGCTAACCAAGAGGTCACGGAGGCAGAAAAAATTGGCGAAACAACTAAAGACTATTTTAGACATATGTATTTGGACATTGGCAGTTGCCCCTCAGCTGTAATGCAAAACAGACTTTTAAGCCACCTCCCTTCTGCTATTAGTGAGGAGGACAATCAACAACTCTTAGCTCCTGTGTCGGAGGAAGAAGTTAAGATGGTTGTGTTTGCTATGGGTGCCTATAAAGCGCCTGAGCCGGATGGGTTTCCCCTAACTTTCTTTCAGGAGTATTGGGACATTGTTAGCTATGATTTGACCATGGCAGTCAAAGACTTTTTTAGAACAGGTAAACTGCTAAAAAAGTTGAATAACACCTATATAGTTTTAGTCCCTAAAATCCAAGAGCGGAAGTGTATGGCTAACTTTAGGCCTACAAGTCTTTGTAACACTATCTACAAGATTTTTTCTAAAGTCTTGGTCAACTAGCTCAAGCCACTTTTGGACAAGATCAACAAATGTTAAAATGGATTCGTTCCAGGTAGACAAATCCTTGATGTTGTTATTACGACTCATGAAATTATCCACTCTATGGAGAAAAGTAAGAACCAAGGTATGGCTTGTTAGTTTTATGTTCAGATGTAATGCACAAAAAAATAATTCAAAAATCAACACAATGACACAACAAATACCCTAGGAAAACCCTCCTCTTGAGGGAGAAAAACCCAACAACAAAGATCTCTCTGTTATATAAAAATAATGGCAACAAGTCTCTTTACAATGAGGCCAATCTCAAGGCCAATAATCAACAACTTCACAAGATGCAATGATAGACAATTAATCTGAACTTCCTTGCAACTCAAATCTGCTCTTGAAGAGTTCGCAATCTGCTCTTGATGACTTCACAATCTGCATTTGATGAATTCGCAATCTGCTCTTGGTAATTCGCACTTGAGAGAAGAGAAGAGACTTCGAACTTGCTTGCTTGATGATTGAATGGATGGGATGAACTTGTATTTATACAATTTGGGAGAGAAAGGTCGCACCTCTTCATGCAAGGTTGACCATCATAAAAATATAATTACAATTAATAAAATGCAAGTTACAAGGAAGGTCAACCAAGATAACAATTACAATGTTGCCATGTGAAACGCCTCTTCACATTAAATAATCACAAATAAATAAGGAAGTATGAAGCCCGAAGCTGCTAAACATCAACACTCCCTCTCAGCTAGGGAGAAATACTTCCAGTTGCATAAGACACATCACCTCATCGTGATGTCTATCACAATGGCTACAACCATATGTGGAAAAGAAAGATATCACCTCAACGTGATCAAATATCACCTCATCGTGATATCAACCATAATGGCTGCAACCATGTATGGTATGTACAAGTGTTCATCACTTGCGTGATGTAGTCACCTCAACATGACATTCACCATGGCTCTCCTAGAGGGTGAAACACAAGTACAAGAAAATCATCACAGACTCTCTAACGTGATGTTGTCATGGAGTCACACACATGACATCCACCATGGATTTCCTAGAGGGTGGAAACAAGGGCTTTCACCTCAAATCTCAAAAGAGAAATGCATTAACAAGGGCTTGCACCTCAAATCTCTCTCAAAGAGAAATGCATTAAAGAGGATCACTGATAGTGAGACTCCTTCTTAGCTAGGGCTTGATTTTCCACCATACCAAGCTTGTCTCGAAAGCAATCAAACTTTATCCTGGAGAGAGGCTTGGTGAGAATGTCTGTCGTCTGCTCATCGGTGTTGATATACCTCAACTGTATAACTTTCCTCAATACCATATCTCTGATATAATGGCATTTGATCTCCACATGCTTAGTTCTGTCATGGAACACAGGATTGACAGAAAGCTTCACACAGCCTCTGGTTATCACAATGAATGATAGTAGGCTCCATTGATTTTCCAAACAATCCTGCAAGGAGCTTACGAAGCCACACTGCTTCCCGAGCTGCCACACAAGCTGTAATATACTATGCCTCTATTGTACTCAATGCTACAGATGACTGCTTCCTGCTGCACCAAGAAATCATAACAGATCCCAAACTGAAGCAACATCCAGAGGTGCTCTTCCGATCAATGACACACCCTACCCAATCAAAATCAGTATAGCCATGCAACTCCAGATCCACACCTGAAGAATATCTCAATCCATATCCAACTGTGCCACGCAAGTATCTCAGGATATGTTTTGCTACAACAAGATGTATCTGCATCGGTTCACACATGAACTGACTAAGTGCACTCACTACACAACAAATATCTGGTTTAGTGTTGACTAGATACATCAAGGATCTAATCAACTGCCTGTACATCGTGGGATCCACCAAGTCTAAACTAGCTACAACTCCTTCAACTTATGTAGGTTGGTCTCCATGGCTGTAGACATGGATTTGCAATCCATCATACCAAACCTCTTAAGTACATCAATGGTGTACTTCCCTTGACTTAGAATCATCTCATCGATCTTCTGCCAAACTTCTAAGCCAAGGAAGTAATGCATGAGCCCAAGGTCCTTCATTTCAAACTCAGAAGCCGACTCCTTGCATTTGAGAATGAGGTGCTCTTCTCCAGTAAGAATCAAATCATCAACATACAGAACCAAAATCAATTCTTCACCACTAATTACCTTGAGATACAGATTTGAGTCAACATTGTTCTTGAGGAAGCCCAAGTTTGACAAGTAACGATCAATCCTTTTGTACCATGCACGAGGTACCTGCTTAAGACCATACAAGGCCTTCTTCAGCCTACAAACATGAGACTCTTTCCCATGTACCTCAAATCCATCAAGTTGCTCAATATATACTTCTTCCTCAATTACGCCATTCAGAAAAGCTGTCTTCACATCCATTTGATGAATCTTCCATCCTCTGGATGCAACAATGCCAATGATGGTTCTGACATAAGTATAGCGAGCAACAGGAGCAAATGTTTCTTCATAGTCAACTCCCTCTTTTTGTGAAAACCCTCTAGCCACGAATCTTGCCTTGTACTTCTCAATGCTCCCATCAGCCGCATGCTTGATCTTGAAGAGCCATTTTGAAGATACCACTGATTTTCCTTCGGGTCTTGGAACTATGTCCCAAACATCATTCTTGAGAATTGACTGATACTCCTCTGACATAGCATCTCTCCAAACTTGTTGACTAGAAGCTTTCTCAACATTGGAAGGCTCGACCTCAATAATTTGACTCATCAAAGCAACATAACTGGAGAACTTATGTGGTCTCTTACTTTCTCTGAAGGTACCTCTTGGAGCTGCAAACCTTTCTTCCTCCTACATTGTTTGCCTAGCCCAAAGAGGTCTTTTTCTCCCAATCAAAATATCGGAAGGCCCATAAGTAGGTTCCAAGGGCTCAACTGGATCATCCTCTTCCTTCGGTTCTGAAGTCTCCCTTTGAATCTCAGGAGTATGGTCAACTTCCATATCCTGAGGAGGCTCTTCATTATCAATCTCCATATGAGTACCCTTGGATCTCTTGAATGCAACATCTTCCTCAAAGGTGACATCTCTACTGATCTCGATCAACTTCTGACTTGGAATGTATATTTTGTAGGCTTTTGATGTCTCACTATAACCCACAAATATTCCCTTCTTGCCAGAAGGCTCCAAATTTGTTCTCTTTTCCTTTGGAATATGAATATAGACTGGACATCCAAAGATCCTCAAATGACTCACCTCTAGCTTCTTCCCAGTAATGGCTTCTTCAAGAGTCATATTCTCTAGGATTCGATGAGGACTTCTATTCTGAACATAGACTGTTGTCCTAGATGCTTCTACCCACAAGAAGGTTTGCAGATTTTGATCATGAATCATGGCTTTTGCTACTTCCACAATTGATCTGTTCTTCCTCTTTGCAACACCGTTCTGTTGAGAATTATAAGGGACACTGAACTCCCTCTTAATCCAAGCTTCAATGCAATAGTTTCAAAAGTTGTCGGAAGTGTATTCTCCTCCATTATTAGTTATTAGGACTTTGATCCTCTTCCCAGACAAATTCTCCACCCGAGCTTTGAATTCTTTGAACCTTTCTAATACCTCCTCAGATTCTTTAGATTTAAAGAAATAAATCCAAGTCTTTCTATAGTAGTCATCAATAAAAAGAATGTAATACAAGAAACCACTCGAAGAAGCAACAAACATTGGACCACATAAATCTAAATGAATGAGATCTAGAATATATTTGGATCTATTTCTCTACTATGAAATGGAGCTTTTGTGTTCTTACCCATTGCATAGCCTTTGCAAGTACCTTCATGCTCATAATTGAACTTTGGAAGGCCTGTGACCATCTTCTCCATGATAGGTAGAGCTCGGAAGTGATGATGAGCCAATCTTCGATGCCAAAGACAAGCTTGAAGAATCATGTACTAATTCCTGAAGTGGACGAGTGCATAGCCTATAGAGGCTCTCATGTCTAACTCCGATCACCCGAGAAGTCTTGAAGTTGGAATTCCTCATCCACACAAGAACTTTGCCTTTAGAGAAGGCAACTTGGTATCCTTTGTCTTCCAAGGCTGAAATGGAAACAAGATTACGCTTGATGCCTGGAACATATAGAACATCACACAACTGTAGGGAGATGCCGGAATCCAAGTGGAGAGTGGAGGTCCCAATTCGTTTCACTGAGTAGCTAGCATCATCTCCAATAATAACTTGTTCACTAGAGTCTCTCTCCACCAAATTTGATAAATGCTCCCTAAATCCGGTGATGTGGCGAGAGGCACCACTATCAATCAACCAGGGGTTGGTGTCGATAGGTACATTGCTTGGCAATGCCGAATAGAACAAGTATTCACTTGAGTCCTTTTGTGGAGAACCTTCATCAACATCTGCAACGGTGGCCTGCTGCTTAGGCCTGGTTGGACAATGCTTAGCAAAGTGACCATACTTATCACATCTAAAGCATTGGACTTTGGATAGGTCCCTCTTCTTCTTGAATGCAGGAGCATCATCAACTCCTTTATCTCGATTCCTCTTGAAGTGTCCTTTCTTCCCATCTTTCCCTTTCTTCTTTGAAGATTTAGAGGCGAGGACATGAATGTCTTCATTAGTTGAACTTTGACCAACACCTCTAGCAACCAACCTAGACTCCTCTTGAATGCAATCCACCCTCAATCAATCAAACTTAGGAAGTTTCGATCTTGCATTGATTCCTTGAATGTAGGACTCTCAAGATGAAGGAAGACCATTAAGAGCAAGCATGGTCAAGTCTTTGTCATCAACCACATGACCAATTGTAGAGAGTTGATCTTCTCAATTCCAAAATCCTCATGAAGTAAGCAATCGTTGTTTCTCCTTTCGTCATCTTCACATGATGGAGTTGTTGCTTCAGTGCAAGTTCCCGACTGGTGTTGTTGATTTCGTACATCTCCTCCAAGGTTTTGAACATCTCTCTTGCCGTCTTCAACTTGGAGACAATCAGAACAATATGATCCTTTATGGAATCAACTAACATCTTCTTTGCCTTGATATCTTTCTTCCTCCACTGAACCTTCTCTTCCTCATTTGTAGGCTCGGGGACTTTGGTCTCCACAAACTCAGTCAAATCATTCTCTTCCAAGGTGAGCATAATTCTGAATCTCCATGAAGTGAAATTTGAGGCTCCCTCGAGTCTATCCTCGATCTGAAGACCGTTCACCATCTTGATGAAGAGATAGTGATAGACAAAAATAAGAAAGAGAATAAAGAGTATCGTTGTAATAAGAAATTTGATCACGATCTTCTTCACACATGCTTTGATACCATGTTAGTTTTATGATCAGATGTAATGCACATAAAATTAATTCAAAAATCAACACAATGACACAACAAATACCATGGGAAAACCCTCCTTTTTAGGGAGAAAAACCCAACAACAAATATCTCTCTATTACATAAAAATAATGGCAACAAGTCTCTTTACAATGAGGCCAATCTCAAGGCCAATAATCAACACCTTCACAAGATGCAATGATAGACAATTAATCTGAACTTCCTTGCAACTCAAATCTGCTCTTGAAGAGTTCACAATCTTCTCTTGATGACTTCACAATCTGCATTTGATGAATTCACAATTTGCTCTTGGTAATTCGCACTTGAGAGAAGAGAAGAGACTTCGAACTTGCTTGCTTGATGATTGAATGGATGGAATGAACTTGTATTTATACAATTTAGGAGAGAAAGGTCGCACCTCTTAATGCAAGGTCGACCATCATAAAAATATAATTACAATTAATAAAATGCAAGTCACAAGGAAGGTCGGCCAAGATAACAATTACAATGTTGCCATGTGAAACGCCTCTTCACATTAAATAATCACAAATAAATAAGGAAGTATGAATCCCAAAGCTTCTAAACATCAACATGGCTTTCAAGTTTGATATTTCTAAGGCATATGATAGAGTCATGGAAATTTTTGTACTCGGTTTTATCTAAATTTGTCTTCAAAGATAACTTAATTGGGATTATCCGTGAATGTGTTGAATCGGTCCATTATTCTGTTCTGGTTAATGGGATTCCTTGGGGATTCTTTAAAGCTGACAAGGGCATTAGGCAAGTTGATCCTCTATCACCCTATTTGTTCATCATGGTTGTTGAGGTTCTTAGTAGGAATTTTTTGTTTTTGTTACACTCTGCGAACATTCAGGGAATCAGAGTTGCCTCTACCCTTCCCCCCTCAGTTTTGTAGCAATTTGTGGATGACACCTTCCATTTTGGAAAATCTTCTGTGGTTGGAGCTAGAGAATGGAAAGGCCTTGATTATGCTAATGCCTTTGGGCAATGTATCAATTATCAGAAAAGCAATATCTATTTCTTCAACACAAAGGTTGAGCTTCAAGTGAATATATTATCTATTCTGGGTTGTCAAAGTGCTGCTCTTCCAGGAACTTACCTTGGTGTACCCCCTACTATGAAGGAGGTTACTCTTAGTTTTTGGAATAATATTTTGGAGAGAATGCAAAAGAAGTTGGCAAGTTGGAAGGGTAAGCTCCTTAGTAGTGCTAGTAAACTGCAATTACTCTCGGCCTCTCTCCAAGGGATCCCAATTTATTTCCTCTTCCTCTTCAAAATTTCGGGCTCCATGGCGGAAAATTTGAAAGAATCTAAAGGACTTTCCTTTGGATTGGGCTTGAAGATAAAAAAAGATTGGCTCTTGTCAATTGGGACACAATTTGTCATCCTAAAATCCAAGGGGGTTTAGGGATTAGAAAGATAACTAATTTGAACAAGGCCCTCATTACCAAAGTTGGATGGAATCTTGTGATGGGTAAAGTTGAATGGTGCAATATTATGAGAGCTAAGTATCTGAACCTGGGTCTTTTTTCTAGGGCTCTCGATTTGAATGGCCTCCCCTAGGTCTAAAATATGGAGTAATATCCTCAAATGCAGATCGCTTGTAAAGGAAGGGCTTAAATGGAAAATTGACAATGGGAGATCAATAAGATTCTGGGAGGACCGTTGGATTGGGGATAAACCCTAGCCGATAACAATTTCAATATTCTGAGGGAGCAGGCTAAGCCCTTCTTTGGTGCTTTTATTGTTGATTATATTACCCCCAGAGGTAAATAGAAAAACCTAGAGCAGTGTTTTTTAGACAAGCCTAACCTTCTCCCTAAGGTTGTTGAGCTGCAAGCTTTATTAAATAAGATGAGACTTCCTCTTTTACCTAAAGAGGACAAGGTTTTTTGGATGAAAAACCGCACTAGGGCCTTTTCGGTTAAGTCTTCTTATCACATGTTGCTAAAATTTGAAGGTGAAGAGAATTGTTGGAAGAAGGTTTGGAATCCACAGCTCATCCCTAAAATCAATTTCTTTTGGTGGGCTTCTATTCATGGAAATTTTTTAACTCTCAATAACCTTGTTAAAAGAAGATTTCAATTTCCTAACAGATGTATCCTTTGTAAACAAAATGAGGAGACTATCTCCCATCTTTTTATCCACTTCCAATTTGCTTCCCAAGTGTGGAAAAACGTCCTTCAAAAGTTCAACATCCAATGGGTGTTTCGTAGGGACATTCAACAATTTTTTTTTTAATTGGAGGTGCCCTTCTAACCATCCCCTTACTAGACAAATTTGACAACAAATTTTGCCGCATATTTGTTGGTGTTTGTGGAAAGAAAGGAACAATAGGATATTCAGGGATAAGGAGAAGAGTGTGGAAAGTGTGTTGATAATCCTTAATAAACTCCTTTTGGACAATATCTCTGTGTGCAAGTGGAAGACCCCTAGTAGCCCCCCAACTAGTTGGGACAAAACCATTGCTAGAATTTGGAAACTTCCTAGGGACTTTCACAAATTTGGCAACTCCAAGAAGGTTGCCCGAAACAACATGAAATGGAAAACTCTTAAACCACCTTGGTGCAAGTTAAATTTTGATGGAGTGACCAGAGATGGGAAAGTTGCTGGGGGTGGTATCATTAGGGACCATAATGGTTGTCTGGTTGATGCCTACACATGGAATTTAAATGAACACACAAGTAATCAAGTGGAAAGTATGGCGCTCCTTTGGGGCCTTAAGTTTGTGTTGTCGATTGGTGTCAGAACACTGGAAATCGAGGCTGACTCTTAGCTGGTTGTAGAGGCAACGAAAGGTACAATGTCTGTCGGTTGATCAGTCCAAGGAATAATTGAGGACATTAGATCTCTTCTCACAGGTTTGGAGGAGTTCACTCTTCAGCATGTTTTTAGGGAAGGAAATGCGGTTGCTGACAATTTGGCTACTATGGGTCTTGATCTGGAGGGTCTATAGTGTTGGAGGAAGGAATTCTCTCTACCTCCTTCTATGTTGCCCCTTTTGAGGAGCAATTTAAACGTTATCCAACATGGTTGCTAACAATTTCTATTCTTTGGCCCTAGTGTGGAGTTTACTAACTTTAGTTAGTAATATTGGTGAGAATTTATTTAAAAAATTTGCCATTATGTAGGATGGTTGATGGGAAATATTTTCCACATGGCGTGTACTTTCTTTGCTGGGTCGTCGTCGGGACTTTTCATGATGATGAGGCCGAAGGGGTCATTATTTTTTGAACCTCCTTGAATTTTGTGATATTTCCATCCACCTTGTGGATTTTTTTCGATCCTTTGCATTATCTAGATTTATTATCCTCATGTCTTATTGTGCCATGGACTCCTCGCATGAGGGAACTGCCAAGTTTGAGCTGGTTACAGAAAGTGGCATTAATTGCCTTAATTTCATGATTTACCAGTTGCTTTTTGGCTTTCATTTTCTTCTGGCCGTTTCCAATTTGAGGATTCTTTGTAACTACTCTGCAACTCGTATTCTCATTTTAATTCCGCCTATCACTACTCTAGCTTATCACTCTCTGCTTTCTAGCGCCATGGGTGGTGACCGTCTACATGTTGAGCCGGAAAAAGTTGACAAATGGAAAAGGGATGGCACCATATGGCATATTTGTAGAGAGGGTGGAATCTCGCAGTTCATGGAGTGAATGTCGGGGCATGACAAAAGCCTCTCCAAGCAGTTTGTCACATCTTGGGATGCCAGAAGGGTGACTATGGGGAGCATTTCTTTTGAGGTGAATGAGGATGTAATTGCAATGGCCATTGGGCTTGCTACGAATGGGCGTAAGTGGAAGAAAACTAGTAAAGTTTCTGACCAAACTAGCCTTAACTAGTTCTTTTGTGGCGATGAGAAACCTATCAAGCTCTGTGGTGGCTATGACCATGAGGTGCTTCCTAAGCCTTGGGATAAGATGTGCATGGTGGTGATGAAATACTTCACTCTCAAAGGGAGATACGATGTGTATTATTATTACCATTTTAATTTCCTCAATCACCTCAGAAACCACAGTAATATTTCAATTCCATTTTTTCTCTTACACTCTCGAAAGTACTGTGCTTGATGTTGTTGAAGCCATGAATTTGGGTAAAAATTTCACCATTCTCCACCAAGGGATCATGTTCAGACTCTACCATTTTCATCTTTCCCTTTGTCCTCCTCGGCCAATTACTGTTGAAGAGGCCCCAACCTCCTCCACCCCTCCGTCTGCTAGCATTATGAATACCCCTGGCCCCAATAAGAAAAAGGGTATCAAAAACCCTACTGTGAAAGCCCCTCCCCAAGACACATCCCCTAATACGGGGTTTGTTGTCAAGAAGAAAGATAAGAAACGTATTGCTCCTACCCCCAAAACTAAATCTAAAGCTTCAAAGAAAACCAAATTTAGGTTGCAACAAATTGACTCTTAACATTGAAATCACTGAAGAGACTAGTACCCCTTGTAGGTCTAGCATAGCAAACTGGTGACTAAACAAGAAAAAGAGAATAATTATAAAGAGGCCTCAAATTCTGTTGACGGTGATGAGAGTGATAGAAAGAGTAAAGAGGAAAAGGATATGGAGGAGGAAGCCCATATGGCTTTTGCTAGTAGCTCCTCCCATGTTTCTGAAAGCTTAAAAAAGGGTTCTCTAGGTCCTTCCAGTGTTAGGGTCAAGGAGGTCAAGGCTAGGGCCTCAAACATTGCTGAGGGAAAGGCCTCCATTGAGAAAGCTTGCAGCAAGCAAGACGTTGTCTGGGAGGAGGTCGATAACCTTAAAAGCAAAGTGGAGAATTTGGAGAAAAGGCTATAGGTTGTCACCCGCTTCGCGCTGAAGATCATGCACAGGTCTGCCACCACTCTCTGTCTGTTGCAGGACAAGTCAGCGGACAATGCTAAAGAGGAAGCTATCAGCAAGGAACTTCTTAAGTTCTTCACTGAGGATTGGGCTACCATAACCTTGATCAAGCCATGCAGTGTAAAGAAAGACTAGGGTCGTGAAAGGTTTTTCTTTTTGGTTGGCCATGGCCTTACTGGCCATCATTTATTTTTTATTTTTTTTAAAGATACTAATGTTTTTTTTTATATTTTATGACTAGTATGACCCCTGGTGGTCCTCGGTTAAGACAGTTTTAAATCATGGTTTCATGATGGACATTAATATTGGTAGACTCTATGGTCTTATGAGATACACTCTTAGCTATACTGACACTATGTGTAGGATGGTTAGATTGCTCTGGTTGTCTGATACTTTGGTTACTCTACTTGCAATTTTGATGTGGTTTTTGATATGGAATGTTCAGGGTGTTTGGTTAGGTTTTCTAGACCTTGTTGTTAATGTGTTTATAATGCTTTTCTGCTGATGATGGCCTATGGAGCCTTGTAATAAAGGGACAACACCCTAGTTTTGTTGCATTTTATATAAACAATAGGACCTACCAACAACATTTCTATTATAAAAACTAAAAAAAAAACAAACCATGGCAACAATGACGACACAAACCCTAGTGGTGATTGCAAAATCCCTAACCTCTAGTGATGGTGAATTTGACGAAGATTACCTAGACAATGGTGATTTAGATGCTTACATTCTAGAAGAGGATGTTTGGATGAGTGAAAGGGTTGTGGAGGATGACGAATAAATCCTCGACATACTATTTGAGGCTCGTTTGAAGGCATAGGGGTGTGAGGTCATTAGGAAGGTTATATCAATGGTCCAAGATGGCAATCCATTTAGTGGGCTACGAAAAGGATTTCTTCTCCCCTTGACTATTGATTTGTCTTCCTATTTGGTCAATCATTGCATGGAACCTCCCTAGGAAAAGGTTCTTGCTCAAATCTCTAATAATGTGGACCAAACAGTGCTCATGGCTTTTGCTCAGGTAGCATTGGGGTCTAATAAATTAGTTGTTGGTGTTGATTTTGACCAATTTGAGTTTGTTGATGAGGTTGATTGTGTGGCAATTTTTTCTTTGTCCCCTATAGTTATTTTTGTTATGAACCCTAGGGTTTCAAAGGAATTTCGCGAGATGGAGATATGTGTCAAAGGATGCAAGTGCTCCATGTTTGGAGACAAGTTACACTTGTGATGTGGCTATTGGGAGTTATAGCGAGGGTGAATGCCTTTGGTTTTTGCTGACGTTGAGGGGGAGGGACATTCCAATTGAAATCCTTGATTCTCTTACTCTTAAGCCAAAAACTTGGCTTAGAAATTCACTTGTTGGGAGATTTTGTAGCAATCATTCCAACATTGATATTGTTAGAAGATGGGTGCTTCAAAATTGGAAACTCGGAGGCCATAAAGAGGTAGCTACTATGTTGAATATTTTTTATTTTCTTTTTCCAATCTAGATGATTGCTAATTTTTGGGGAAGAATGACTTTTGCCTTAAAAATTGGTCTCTTGACTTTAACCCAATGAATGATGCCATTATCAAGTTTCCTGTTTGGGTTAGACTATCAAGGTTGTCGTTGGAGTATTGCGATGAATAGGTTTTTATGCTTATTGCCAATTCTTCTGGGCAATATTATGTTGTTGATTCAGTCACCAAATTCAAGAATTGTTTGATGTTTGCTAGACTAACGAAGTGTAACTATAACCATTTTCCTTAAGTTCTTCGATTTCTCCTTATTGTTTTAGGCCATCTTGCAATCTTGATATTGAGTTTTTTGTTATCTACATAGTATATAGATGTGAGGACTGACATTCATATGGTAAAATTACATGAAGTGATCAGGTCTCTACATAGAAATATGCAATTTAGCATCTTCTCTAAATAGACTATTTAGTGGGCCGCATAACCTCTTGCATTTAGATGTAATGACTCTAGGGAAATCCATAAATTACCCCATGATTTGCAAGTTCATACCATTTCTATCGATACCACATGCTGCCAGTGACATATTAGATATATTCCCAGTTATTAGAAGTACCAGTTTAGAGTGCTAGCAAATTAGTTATCTATTGATGCATGTTTTTGCACATTAATTTAAGTGGAATTGTGGAATACATTGTTTTTACTTTAAAGGAATTTCTTCTCAAGGTTTATAGATCATAATAATAATAAAGAAATAATTAGAATTCAAAAAATATAAAAAATACAGATTTTTTTTTTTTTTAAAGCAATGTATTTGCATAGAGATAAATAGAGTGAAGAGCAATGAGAGCATATATGAATTTTATTTGTTTATTAATATTGAAATCATTGATATAAGAAAAAAGTAGAGTGAATGCAAGTAGGACATGAAAAAGTGAAGGATCATAACTGAATAATACAACAATGATAGGAAGACATAAGAAAGAAGCAAGACAAATGACATGGTAGAATATGATTTTGGAAAACCAATCAACAATGAGCAAAGAAGGGCCACTTCATTGGAGACCACTACCTCAATGGATCTATTAGGGCTAGAGTAGATTTTATTTCTTCCAAGATTTGGTTGATTTGGAGACCAAAGATGAAAGAGACCATCTCATGGTTGAACAAAATGCATCGACACTCTCATACATCACAAGAAGATATGGTTAGGGTAGATTTAAGGGAGGCATTACCTGCCTTTGTTATAGGGGAAAATAAGATGCCTTTGGGAGGGCTAGTAAACAAAGGAGTGTAACCAAAAGAAAATAATCATCCAAAACAAGTAAAAGTTGGATAGAATGAAATCCCATTTGAGAAGAATGGATTTTTACCTAAAATGGGAAAAGTTATGTCTTGCTTGGGACTGGATTCAAAAATGGTGCAAAGCCAATTGGGGGTAGACAATGTAGTTCAAAATCTATCTAGGGGTTTCTTCCAAATTGAATGTGAATCCCAAGAATGAAAAGGAGAAATCCTAAAAGAGGGCCCCTAGCTCATGGATGGAGTATGGATTTATATAAAGGATTTGGAGCTAAATTTTGATCCTCTCAAACATAATGCTTCAAAAACTCTAATGTGGATCAAAATTTATAATTTTCCCTCATAATATTGGAGTGCTTTGACACTAGCAAAAATTGACAATTCCATTGGGACATTCATTATGGTGATGAAAATAGAAAAGGGAAACAATTTGAATTGTATGCATACATTTGTGTTTTTTTTAAATTGGTTAAGCAACTCCCCATCCATTGAGATCCATACAACTAAAGAATGTTGGGCTCAAAAGTTAGAAATCGAAGGACTAATATTTTTTTTCCGCTAGTTGCTTGAATGTGGACATTTGAAAGACCAATGCCTACACAAGTCCAAGAAAGTAGCTAATTTTGGTCAAACAAAGGAACCTTCCCTTCAAGACAAAGAGAAAAAACCTTAAAATAAAAAGGAGAACTAAGTATAAAATGAACTTTGGAAGGATAATAACATTGGGAGTGTGCTAGGTGAAGGAGAATTGTGGAAATACTAGGGTAAAATGATTTTGATATGACCTTAGAGCTCTTTGAAATAACAAAAGGAGGAATCACCCTCCACAATAAAAATAAGCAATGGGAGGCTAATAAAAAAAATAACAATGATGTAGAAAAGGGGAAGGATTCAAACAAATGAGAAACATGAAAGATGCAATTGAAGAAGAGGAACTAGAGGAAGCCCAAGAAGTAAACTTGTTAGAGGAAAGAGTGATAAGTCAATTAGTCTCTAAAATTGATAAGCCAAATTATGGGGAGCAGAGAAGGAAATGAAGAAAAAACAATAAAAAAGTATTAATCAACGAAGGGGAGGAAAAAGCATAAATAAAAATTAACATGATGTTGAGATTTGGGAAGGGAATACCCCTTCCCAAAAACCAATGGAGATTACTCTATGGAATGTTAGAGGCCTCAATGCCCCTAACAAAATATGTTTGGTAAAATGTCAAATGGATATAGGTTTTGATATATTACTTTTATAGGTGTAGACACCTAAAATTGACCACATTCTAATGACACATCTAACATCACCACTCTTGCCACTTTCGATGCACTTAACATCCTAGTTGTAACCATATTCTCATCATATCAACACTAATTAATTAGATAAATCATATTTATTTAATTAATCAAGACTTATCCCCTAACATTCCCTCTATCATCCAATTAATTAACTAAAACATATTTATTTAATTAACCTAACATCTTACATCCATTTTTCTTAATTGATTAAATAATATAATTATTTGATTAATTATCCTAAAAGCGCCAAATCCTACTTTAGTCCCCCATTAATAGAACAATCATGTCAAATACATAATTTAAAATTAAAATAAATACAATTCACCAAATCCAAAATGAAGTCGATATTCTATCCTAGCCATCAAATCAACTAAACTAAATCTCCAACTATCTTCATTTCAAATTCAAATTAATTTTTTAATCCTCTCCATCCATTCCTAGCGATCAAATCAACTAAACTAAATATCCAACTATGTTCATTTCAAATTCAAAATAACTTTTTAATCCTAGCCATCCATCCACCAACCACTAGCATTTAATATACACTCCCTCCCAAATTCAAATTCAATTTTTCTCTCAAACAATTTTAGCCCTCAATCCTAAACCAATATCAACCATCCATTAATCCTCATCAAATCTATAAATCAAACCATCCCCAAGCCATTTATAGGGGAAGGGAATTGAAGGCCAATCAAGGTTATGTTGTTGGAAGCCTTGAGTAACTAGATTCATCCTCTCCATCAATAAGTCTTCAACACATCCATGGCATCAAGAGGGTGTTGGTAAGAGAGTTTGGTTGTTCTCTTCTTGTTTTCTTGACATCCTCTTTCTCTCTAACAAAAATGTGGCTAAATATAAAATAGGAACTTTGTTTATGCATTGTTCTACTACTTTATGTGTCATCCTACTATTTTGTTCTACATTTATGTCTTAAGAAGTGAAACAAATAACATGTTAAAAACATCTTTGAGGAAAATGAGAGGTTAGAAGAACATTTGGAGAACTTAAATGAAGAAGTCATTCAAAAAGGTATCGATCAAGAAAGCTATAAAAAAGAAAAAGAGTTAATGGGTCAACATGCAAAGATATTGACAAGAGAATATATTTATTCAAGGCAAGTCAAGAGAAATGTGGCTAAAGGATGGGGACAAAAATACAAAAAAAATCCACAACTTAACAAGATCCCAAAGAAATTAGAACAAAATTATGATCATAAAATCAACTTTAGGGAAATCCTTAGAGGAGGTTAAGAAAATTAATGAAGTAGTCCTCTACTTTCAGAAAATCTTTAACATGAAAGTATTATATTTAATGTTTCAAAATAAAATTTTGCTACATATCCCCAAATTGGTAAATGAGGACCAAAATAATCTCTTGATAGGTTCCTTTGTGGAGCAAGAGATAAAACTTGTAGCTACTCAATCACATTTGGGTAAATATCTTGGTTCAAATGGCTTTCCCACCAATTTCTTTCAAAAATGGTAGAACATAGTTGGGAAAGATGCGTGGTTAGCTATAGAAGAATCAAGGGGAAATGGGACATTGTTGAAAGACAACAATACATTCATAGTTTTTTCCAAAGAATGGGGTGACTACCACTCAAGATGATTATTGACCAATATCTATAACATAGTTTATAAATTTTTCTTGAAGGTAATAGCCAAGAGATTGAAGTTATCTTATTGAATATTATTGTTGAAGAAAAAAGTGGTTTTGTGATTGGTCACTCCATCATATATGTATTATTAATAGCCTACAAAGAAATTCAATTGGTAAATAGTACCAAAAAGAGTAGGATTCTATTCAAACTTGATATAAAGAAGGCATATGATAGGGTTGATTGGAGCTTCTTGATGGAGGTAATGGAAATATTTTTACAAGCATTAGTGTAGAAGAGGGGATTCGCTACTCATGAGTTCTCTTCATTCAGAGAGCCTCATGGGGTGAATTGCCCTAAACTACCTCAGGAATAGTAGTGAGGCTTTTAGAATCCGAAAGAACAGGTCACAGAGATTTTCTGGACAGAATGATGGGCTCCCAGCCAAAGGATGTCAGTGTAGGAAAAAAACGACAATGCAACGTGCTTGCGTCCCAAGCTGTTAACACTGAAAAAAGGTGAGGACAAGTGGCAAACATGCTCGGAGACAACTGCTTGAGCGTTGAAACGTCGCAGGATGCTAGTGCAGCACACAGACTGCCATGTGACACGCTAGTGTTTGGACACATCATGCTATAAAACAAGAACGGGAAAATCCCAAAGTTCGATGCAAGCTAACATGCGAGGGTAGCTGCTAAAAAGGGGTGTTGGAGCATCTTGAGAAGGGAAAAAGGTTGATGCAAGGGCTAAAATGATCCTACTCAAGATGCTAAGGGAATGGACACTAAAGCAGGTACAAAAATGTATGCGAAATTGCAAGAGGTACAATTTTACGCTTATACAATTTGCCCCCACTTTAGCGGGCATATGAATCTACATTAATATGCACGCTAAAGGAAATCTACTGAACATAAATAACATCATATACCAAAAGGATACTATAGAGGAATCAGACAACTCTCTGAACCACGAAAGCATGCCCCCAGGTTGAAGACCTACAAAACAAATGCATTAGACAAGAAATACTTGCACCAGACAACAATGTTAGAACACAAAAAGCTAAAGGATTTGAGTTAGCAAAGTAAAGAGACCTCGATGTTGAAGGTTTCCTTAGTATTATGCATCGTCCCCAAATTAATAAATTACTCATAGAAGAATTCTAGGGTGAAGAGAGGAAGGGTGTATACTCAGGATGAAGAAGATGTAGATCTTTGATCCGGTATACGCAAGTTGAGAAGAGAGATAAAAATGAAATGAATGCATGAGGGATAAAAGTAATCCCCGCTCAAGGAGGAAAACCCATATCACAAAGTATAGGTGATAAAAGCAATCCCCACAAAAGGAGGAAAACCCATATCACGAAGTATAGGTGATAAAAGCAATCCCCGCTCAAGGAGGAAACCTCGTATCACAAAGTATAGGTGATAAAAGAAATCCCCACTCAAGGAGGAAAACCCATATCACAAAATATAGGTGATAAAAGCAATCCCTACTCAAGGAGGAAAACTTGTATCACCAAAGAGGTGATAAAAGTAATCCCAGCTCGAGGAGGAAAACCCGTATCACCAACTAAGGATGTACAGGAGCTCTACAGGTTCTTGGTCCTGTAGAGCAAGAAAAATTAGAGAATCTTGTGGCTGTGTTGCAAGGCAGTCAAAAAAAGGATAGGTCTATTCAGGCTTCCCCCAAGCTAGACACAACTGTATGAAATAGGCCTAGTCAGGATGCCCCCAAGCTAGACGTGAAGAATTCATTCAAGATAGAATCTTTCAAAGGGGGTACCTCAGGAACCCTTCAAAAGAAAAAGGGGTCCACTCAAGGAATGCTTCATTTGAAAGATAGGGAGAAGAGAGGGGTCCTTAGGAAGGACACACATCTTTGAAATGAGTTATCACTACCCCCAACATACAGGGGAGGAGAACCATGCAAAAATACTTAGAACATACAGGATAGAGGTAAACCTCAATATCACTTGTCACACAAATAAAAGGAAAGTGCATCAACCAAATAGGAGTTTGATGGCACCAAAATCATGAAGTTGTTGTATCTTGCCTTTCAAGGCTTTGCATTCACTAGTGGAATGGCCAAGTACTCGATGGTATGCACAGAAAGAATGTTTTCCTTTATCATGTTTATGAAGTTTATTACATGTAAGAGAAGGAAGAGTGATTAAGTGGGATTTTAGAAGCCGCAACAAAATACACTCTTGCTCAGATAAGGAATGAGTAGGAAGCTCTTGTGGAGAAAAAGTTTGACTTCTCACAGGAAGAAGAAGACACGAAGATAGAGGAAAAAGGAGGCGAATCCCCATGGAGAGTATTATTCTGGAAAAGGGGATCATACTCCTCTACGGGATCACCATCACCTTTCCTAATAGGATTACCATCATTAACCTCCTTAACATAAGTGTGATCATCTTCCTCAGAAGGAGGATCAACACCAAGAACATTACAATTTGTGCTCACACCATCCTGCAATACAAAAGAACGATCATCTTTGATAGCAGGTGTGGATGATGTTATTGGAAGGTCTAAGTGGATTTGGTCGATTTTATATTCCTGAATGAAAGAATCTGTAAATTCTAGAGAACCCCAATCATCACCAAGACATGTGTTCCCTGGAGAAGAGATATGAGCAGACTTACTACTCTTTGCTTCAAGGGAATCTTCTTTAGGGGCATTTATCTTGAGAGTACCCTTTATATAAGGTATTGCTAGAGTAAACATCGACACATTGGAAGACACTGAAGGAATAAGAGTAGGCACAACCAAAACCTGACTAGCAGCTGCCATCTCACATAACTGCATAGCCTCGGGGTCAGCCTTGACTGTGACCACTCGATTATTACAAATGAACTTAAGAGATTTATGCAAGGTAGATGGGATTGCACCCATAACATGAATCCATGGTCTACCAAGAAGAAGGTTAAATGGTAAATTTTCTGCCATAACATATACAAGGCTGGGTATAGTAACGGGTCCAAGCTACAAAGGTAATACTATTGTACCTAGAGCTTGTCGCCCAACACTATCAAACCCATGAATGATAATAGAAGTATTAAGAGAAGATGAGTCAATATTAATTTTAGGCAATAGATCAATACTACATACATTGAGTGTCGAACCAACATCAACAAGAGTACGTCTAATGCCAATTTTATTAATGTTGACTATAATCATTAGAGGGTCTGCTTGCTTTTGTACTTCCGAAGGGGGAGTTCCTGCAGATAGAACATAATATTCAACAAATCCGCACGAATATACACCATCAACCCATTAGCATCCGCTGGTCTATCTGAAGGAGGCAAGAGGATATTTTTCAAGGCTTCTTGAAGCATACCTTGATAAACCGGAGCAGACTGAAGCAAGTCCCATAGTGAGATCTTAGTCGAAGTAATGCAGAGTTGCTCGATAGGATTGTAATCACTGGGTGCTTTAGTCATAGGTCTACGAGCTTGAGGAAGGCTTTGTTTTTTACTCATTTTATTCTCATAAGTATGGGCTACCACTCTATAAGAGGGAGCCTTAGACAGATCAAGGGAATTACTATCAAATGGAACACCATTAATAGAACAAACTCTTTTAGGAGAAGGACTAGCTGGAGTCACATAAGCAGTTGGTCTCTTAAGCCTTTGAGGGGCAGTAGAGACATAGATTACATTTATAGAATCATCACAACTAGTAGAATAATTTTTTGAAGATATATTCTCAACATCGATCCAAATAGGATCAAATGTGGAATAATTATTCGAAGAAAAATTCTCAACATCAATCTAGGGAGAATCAAATGTGGAAGGAGACTTATTGTTCGCTAATGCATCATCTCTAGAGGAGAGTGCATCAGAACAAAGATGAGATTCATCATTCACAAATGCAACGTCTCTAGAAGAGAGTGCATTGGAATGGAAGAGAGACTCATCATTCACAAATGCATCATCTCTAGAAGAGAGTGCATTGGAATGCATAGAAGGTAGAGTAACATTAAGAAAGGTATCAATGAGAAGGGTCAAAGAGATCGAGTGACATAGGCAAAGCCAAGTCACCATCACATGCATGGAATGGAACATCATCAACATTTTGAATAAAATTAGATACTTTTGGTGAACCCGACATGAACCATTTTGGTTCCATTTTTGTGATATTGATAGTTCCTTTCCTTGTACTCTAGGAGTATTGTAGGTGCGAGTGTTGTAAGGTTGTTGCCTTACAACCCAACCTGCGACCCCTAGTTGGCATAGTTGGAAGGTTCCAAAGGTATTGCATGACAAAACCTTAGTCGGGTCACTATCTTATCCTTTTACCTTTAGGGACTTTGTGGAAGTGTTGTCTGGTGTGCGTTATGGCCTCCTTCATGCATCAATCTATCCCCTCTGTGCAACCTATGGATATTGGTATTGGCATAACTTTTACTTCACAGGACCTGCCAATGGGTTTCAACAAAGAACCATCTCCTCTTTATATTCCCGTACAGATCAATGGGAACATTGTATCGGGTTTTCTCGTTGATCCGACATCACAAGTAAACATAATCACTGAGGAGATTATGCTGATCAACTTTTTACATAAAGATGGGTATGATGTACCCATGAGTACTATCCACACACATGACGAGCTTTCCATGTCCCCTTTACGTAGCATTGTCCTATTGGTCCTGGTGGGACCTAAATTTGTGAATCTCTTGTTTGACATCATCCTTGGGTCCGAGCTCTTTAGGGTGAAATTGGGTATCCCTTGGTTGGTAGTGATGAACGTGGTACCCTCCATCGTGCATAAATGTCTAAAATTTATCCACGGAGGTTTTGTACACATAATGCATGACACCGGTAGACCACCAGTTGCAAGTGGCAGCTACTCCTTGGACTACTCTTGGCCTACGCCCATTGGTCCTCTCCCACCTAGGACAAACCTTCTACACCGAACTTATCAGAACTATAAGAAAGGGCGTCTAAGGCCAAAAGTTAGATACCCTCCTTTGCCTTATGCTATTTCACATAGGGCTTGCTTAAAGGCTGACATCGATGTCGCTAAGGCTCAAAAGAAGGATGAAGAGAAGCGGTCCCGTGATCCTCCTTCCTCTTTCGTTGGTTAGTCTGATGCTTCTTCTCGCTTCATTGTGGTACCATCAGGTTTTTCTCCTTGTCAGCAAGAGAATCCTATGGTGCTCGCTTGGCAAAAGCCTAAGTGTCCCACATTCGAGCTTCTTGTTTTGTCGACAAATCCTAGACCCGTTTGGTATGACATGAAGAAGGTCACCTGAGGAGAGTCCTCTTTGTCTTGACCTCTGCAGCCTCCTACTGCCCCTACTCCCAAGGTAGCAAGCGAGAAGAGGCCCATTGCCGAGGCCCTTGAACCAACTCCCCTCGTTGTCCCACAACTCGTCTCTCCTGCTCCCATTCAAGAATGTGTTCGTTCGTCTGAAACGGTCATAGTGGACATTCCTATGGTTGAGCAGGAGCCTTTTGATCCTTCGCAACCTCTGGCCTCCAGCTCCAAGAGCCGAAGAAACTACCTTGCACGTGAGCGCAAGCACCAATGAAAGGCCCTCTTAGATGAGCAGGCCACCTCACAAAGGAAGGAAGAAGAGACGACCACCCCTACTTCAGGGCCTCCTGCAGTGTTTCCCTCTTCCCTCCCTTCTACTTCACTCTAGTTTGGTTATGTGCTATTTCCAGCTTCCATTGTGAGTGAAAACACACCTAACCCCAAGGAGGTACAGGTGTTCATCGCTCCTTCAGTGGAGCCACCTTTTATGATGTCCATTTTGGATATTCAACATTTTCTAAAGCCCGTGGATATGGTTAATACCTCGGTAGTATCCGTTGCGATGCTTTCCTCCTCTTCCTCTACACCTCTAGCTTCGTCTGTGGGGAGTTCATCTCCTCCATTGAAGAAAGGGGTGGGGAGTGGTCCTTCCAGCTACAAAGGGCGTAAGAGGAGCCAACCTTCTTCACAAGGTGGTCCTGTGTTGACTTGTTATGTCCTAGTGAGGGAACCAGTCATGACTTCCCCTGAGTTTGTCACCACTCCCAAGTCACTCGGTGAGCCTAGCGGTGAACCTTAGGCTTAGCCTACCCCATCCGTTGAAGTTAGACATGACACTCCTATGGGATGCATGCTTAACTCTGTGGATGAGGTTCCAACCTTCTCAGTGATCTTCGAAAAATTGTTGACCTTGACTCCACAAGAGTTTGATGAAGAGCACCTCGAGGGCCCCTCTTCCTTAGCCCTTGTTGCAGGAGGGTCAAACACCCCTCCTCTTAACATCCCTCCATTGCGTGCCCGTCCTCCTTCCCCCTACGATGACCAAGAGTGGGAAGCAGATGACCTCTTGGTTGATCAATGTTAGGAGGAGGCTTCTTCTTAATCTTGTGTGTATGTGTGTATTTTGTGATGTGTTGCCCTGTGATCATTCTATGTGTGCCTGGATGACCCTCATCACCGCTATTGGTGCTTGGATACAAACATGATTTTTGTGTCGTAAACCTTCTATTTGTATCATCATTCTTCCATGTTTGTGCTTTATTTTCAATAAATTGGGGATGATGCAAAGCATTGGGGGAATTTAGGCTTCCCTTCCATGTTGACCCAATTTTTTATTTTTACTTTGTTTTCTCGTGCATTCTTCTCATGGCTTGATATAGTAGGGGGTTGATGACAGTTCATTTATATGCTTTTACTATACATACATACATATATATATATATATATATATATATATATATATATATATATATATATATATATATATATATATATATATATATATATATATATATATATGAGCCTGACACTCAAATATCGGGCACCCATGTGCCTTTGTTTAGGTTTTTTTTCTTCCTCTTTATCTTTCTCTCTTATTTGCTTGAGTTGTCCCTCTTATGTGTGACAATGCTTTTCTTCAAATTTTTGATTGTTAGAAAATGCATTCATTGCCAATGAATCTTTTCTCAAAAATCCTCACAAATTTTTTCTTCAAAATTGTATTCTCAACTCAAAACCCTAACGAAATGTGTTTCCTTCATCATGGGTTCATAAAGAAAGGAATTGAACCTTCCTCTGAAGCAGGAACAAATTTAATCTTCCCCTCGCATGGAGGCATATTCTTCCTTTCAAATTCCTTGATGGAGTGAACATCTTTCAAAAGGATTCCTTGATAAAGGATCGATTCAAGAGAAATAACACCTACTTTCGAATTGTGTGTCCCTTGAGTGGACCCTCTCTTCACGGTGAGTTCCCAAGGGACCCCTTCAAAAAATTTCAAAATTGTCAACAGTTTGTGCAACTATCTACTCACTTGCCTACATGGCCGCTTTCTGACTCCGTGG
The DNA here is from genome assembly GCA_007258455.2 of Sequoia sempervirens. Classification (NCBI taxonomy): domain Eukaryota; kingdom Viridiplantae; phylum Streptophyta; class Pinopsida; order Cupressales; family Cupressaceae; genus Sequoia; species Sequoia sempervirens. Next base: position 43,778 of record VDFB02096366.1, on the reverse strand, counting down.
AGTCCGCTTTCCTTTGAGCTTCCTCCATGGGAGAGATCTTGGGGGTGGCTCCCCTATAGGACTGAGAGTCTGTAGGGCACTTTCTCGGGTTCCCTCCATGTGAGAGATCTTGGGGGTTACCTTCCCTATGGGACTAAGAGCCTATTGGGCGCTTCCTTGGGTGTTCTTCATACTCAAGTTTGTGGAGAATACCTTCCCTATGGGATTGAGAGCCTATGGGGTGCTTCCTTAGGTGTTCTTCATGCTTGAGTTCATGGAGAATACCTTCCCTACAGGACTGAGAGCTTGTAGGGCACTTCCTTTGGGTCTCCTCCATCCTAGAGTTTTTGGGGGACACCTTCCTTACAGGACCAAGAACCTGTAAGGTGCTTTCTTTTTTTCCAACTTCATAGTTCTAAGTAGCTATGGGGTCCTTTTCTTTCCCTACACCTTCAGGTATGCTAGATCGAGCTCTGCTTCCTTGATGGTTCAAGTATACATTTCTAACCCTACACTCTCCTTGATCTACTTTACTAAGCACTCATCAGTATTCGTGCTCGCTAAAGTGGGGGAAAAATGTATAGGAGTGAATTTGCACCCTATGTGTAAATTCCCCCCTTTTTCCCTCTCCACTTTAGAAAACCAAGTTCGGAGGCTTAATTCCATCTAAGCTTGCTATAAAAATCCCACTTGGCGCCTGTTTTGAGTGTTGACGGAGGTGTTTCTATTGGGGACACCCACGTAGCGCGCAGATGTCCATGTGACGCACTTACGTCCCTAGAAGATTCATGTGGTTGAACCTACAGAGGCATTACACTTCTCATTGGGAGTTAAGTTGTAACGCCCCCTTCGGCTGACCGACTTGAATATGGTCGTTTCTTTCACTCCTTATTCAAATTCATCTCTTCAACAAGATTTTGATCTTCTTCACAATCCTCTAAGCATTCAATCCAGCTTCTTCACAACTTCAAGCACTCATTCTATCACTTCACAAGCTCACTTTCACTCACTTCAAGCATACAAGCTCTCCATTGCAACAAACACAACACTCCATCTTTGGTAGAACAAGTTGGGAATGAAACACCATTGCAACATAGTCTTGAGTACTCTTGGTGGAGGTGGTAAGCTTCCCTTTCTTTCCTTCTATCACTTGGTTGAGTTAACACTTTACTGTTTTATAGTGCTTTTGTGCTTTTCACTATATTACTTTCTTTATCTTGTTTCCTTGGTTGTCCATGGAGGTGGAAACACCTAAATGGGGGTTTGACAGAGGCAGACCCCTATATAACCACCCAAAATTTTCCTCTCTTTCTGTGTGTAGGAGTACGTGCTTTCGAGGAGCCAGCTGGCGACTGAATTTCTTGGTGAGATCATTCTTGACCTTTTCACTCTTGCCTTTCTGCTTTATAATATTAGAGCATACTTTATTTACTGAATCACATCATTTTGGCCCTTTAGTTAGTTAGTTGGGTTGTTAGCTAGTTTTTCTAGGTTTGACCTCATCTTCACTGTTGTCTGGCCGTACGAACGCCAACACACTTTAGAGATGCTAGTGTGTCGTGCTATCATCCAGAGACTGCGTTTTCATCCTCAGCCAGAGAGCTTCCCGAGGCATAGTGTTGGACCTGAAAATTAGCTCGCCTAGCCCACTTCAAAATTTGGAATCGTAAAGTGGTTGCAGGACTTTATAGTCCTCATCATTCTCATCTTCATACCCTAAACATCCCATCTAGTTGAGGTAAGTTAGGGAAGCCTCTCCCGTCTTGGCCCTCCGTGACCTGGGGTCTTGCACGTGGTGGTCCCCCTCTCTTACAATTGGCTAGATTGAACATTTAGCTTCAATACCAACTTGAAATACTCCATTTTGGTGAATGGGATCTCTTGCGATTTCTTTGGGGCTATTAGGGGATTTTGCTAGGGAGACCCAATTTCCCCTTGTTCATAATAATGAAGATGCATTAGGAAGATCAATTCAAGTAGCTTGCAATAAAAGAGATTGACAATCATCAAGGATGTTAACCCCTTCTCCCATAAATTGCTTTTGGATGATACTTTTCTCTTTGAAATGTCCAAAATAAAAGAGGAAAGAATAATTAAAACAACCTTGAACAACTACTCAAAGCCAAATTTGAAATGGGTGAGAATATTGCAAAAAAAAATTTGAGCAATGACCTTATAGAATTTTGGTTCTCTCAGATCCTTCTAAAGGCTCTAACATATGGAATTTCCTCTTGTCATGTAGACATTCATTATGAATTGCTACTTTCAAAATAAGGAATGGTAGGAGTTATATTTTTAGGAAGACTCATGGAATGGTTTCCCTTTGATAAAAGAAAATTAAGACTTGAGTATCATAAAACTCATCCCTATCACTATTTAGGGGAAGAAAGTAGCAAATTACATAACTGTAGTGTTTAGATGAGTGACAAAAGAATGTGATTCAAAAGGAATATAAGGACTAGAACTACTATAAACCTAAGCAACAACATTACAAAAAATATTGATTAAAGGGAAAATATAGGTTACAAAGGAAAGAGCTCAATTAGATGGAATTGCTCCTAGAAAGGGGAGTATTCAATTGAGATAGGGTTTGTGGTCAAAGAATATATAGATGTGAAAACTAATATCCTAGTATATATGTGATGGAACAAACTATGCCTTCCCAAAGTTGGAGTCTTCACTTGGATTACTCTACAAGAAATTTTTAGTTGCAAACTTAATGTTTCATAAACTTAGTTTTAACAAAACTTCAAGGTGTGTACTATGAATATAAAGCAAGGAGTTTGTAGATCACCTAATACTAATTTTTCATCTCACAAAAATATTGACAATTTTTATGTGCTAGACTCAAATAGGTGATTTCCCTACAAAGTGATATACTTAGTCTCTTTTAGTCATGACCCATCTTGAAAAAGAAATCAATATTCTTCAATATTTGGATCATTAGCTTGTTGATAATGATTTGGGAGGTTTGGAAATAAATAAATTGAATAGTATTCAAATAAAAATATTTATTTTAGGCATATTTTCTCAATAATTTGGAGACATGAGTGGTCAAGGTGGTTAATAACAAAACAATGATACAATCAACCAAAGGGAAAACCTTCACATCTTGTGACAATGATATGGTTGAAAAATGGTAAGGAATCAAATTCCCCATATTAATGGGGATGGGTGAGATAAATCTCCAAAACTAAGGGAAGGATTACAATGGAGCCGCCTTCTCATAGACGGTCAAAGATGAATTTCAACAGAGCTTTAAGAGGAAATCCAAGAGTATGGTGAGTGGGATGCATTATAAGAAACAAGAATGGTAATATGATTGAAACAAAATAAAGGAGACTTAAATAAGGTACCAATAATGAGGTTGAAGCCCAAGCCACCATCCTCGGATTACAAATATGTAACATATACAAATACAAAAAATTCTAAATTAAGGGACATTCAATTATAATTATCAATGGAATCAACAAGAAAAATCACAAAATTAGAAAATTAGTAACATTCTTCAAAATGCCTAGCCCCTCTGGACTCATTGGAGAATTACATAAATCAAACATGTCTATAGAGAGTTAAATGAAGAAGTTGGCATTCTTGCTAACTCTATAATAGACATGAATGAGGAATGCATGATAAACTTCAAGATTGATCCTTGGCCAAATCTAAAATATAAGATAAAGATCCCATCAAGATTTAGGAGAGCTAATAACTAAGGAAAATCAAGGTTGATTGAGCATAATAGAGGATAATCATTACGGTAGTGTTGATTATGTCAGAAATGAAGGCAACCACTACAATATGGAAATCTGGTTTAACTTGCAAATTTGAAATATAAACGTAGAAATTAATGAAGATATTATTTAGAGTGCAAATAAATCACACAACTCAAGAGCCATACACATAACACAAGGAGTTACATGGAGAAAACCCTTTTCGGTAAGAAACTCCAAGAAAAGAGGGAAAATTTGTATTATTCTTCAAAGAGATTACAATATATAGAAATTCCTCAATCTTGACTCCAATCCAACAACATTAATGTCTCTATCTCAACCCCTTAATATATAGACTCATGGGGTATCAAAATACCACCATAAAACATTACCATGGGTCAAAACAAGGTTCTGAAATACCATGGTAAAAATCTATACGACCCTTCCATGATATATGGTCTCTTACATGAGATTACACCTTCTTACAAGTCATAAGAATCCCTAGAAAATAGGAGATGCTCTTACATGCATCATTGACCATCAAAAACTTATCCAAATATTCTTTTATGTGTGTCATATATGATTCTCATGTCCAAAATGATATCTCCTACTTTTAGCCCTTATAGTTGTCATAGAATTTGTCATAACATCCTTAAAAATAGGATTTCCATGTTAGACCACTAAATGGGCATCTTTTGACAACTAATAACTTATTTTTCAAGGCACTGACATGTGGCAAAAGTGTCAACTCAAAATCTCACACCCCTTTTTATGGAGCACAAATATTTAATAACATAAATGATATCTATTCATAGGAAAATGTAAAATAAGAATAAATAAATAACTTAGGAATTTCCAAGGTTGAGACACCTTGATTCCCAACATTCTCCCACGTGTTGAATACCTTGTAAGAGCTAGGGGGAAACACCATCATCGAATCAACTAGGTACAAGAAACAAGGCCTAAGGCCTCCCTGCACCTAATGAACTTATTTGTGCTCACAAGTTTGGTAAGATAATTTGAAACATTCACCTCAATGTCTATTTTCTTCAACTCAATTTGTCAATTAGCAATCATTTATTGAACAAAATGATATTGTACATCCACATGATTTGTTTGAGCATGATACATAGGATTCTTGGCTAAATGAATTGCACTATAGCTATCATGACCAATCTAAATTGTCTTGCAATCGAAACCAATACCTACACACAATATTTGTAACCATATTTCCTCCTTAGAAACATGGGTAGTATCCATATACTCTACTTCAATAGTGGATAAATCAAATGTAGGACACCTCTTACTCATCCAACTTATAGCTCCTCCAAATAATGTAAACACATACCCATTAGTGGACCTTCGACTATCCAAGCCACTTTCCCAATTTACATCAACAAAACCTTGTATGTCCAATGTCTTATTCACATTGTTAGTACTAGAATAAACCAAACAATAATTAGAAGTACCACACAATATCTTAACACCCTCTTTACATAATTCCAATGCTCTCTACCAGGGTTAGACATAAACTTGCTCAAAAATCCCACTACTTGGGAAATATATGCTCTAGTGAAAACCATTGCATACATCAAACTTCCTACAACACTAGCATATGACACATTAGACATATCCTCAAAATTTTCTTCAAATTTAGGACAAATATCTAAAGTAAAAAAAATTTAACCAGTTTACAATCTTGCATACTAAATATGTGCAAAATAGTGCTCACATACTTACTTTGTGACAACCAAAGCTTTTTTATCTAAATCTCTTTTGATTTCAATTCCCAATATGTATCTAGCTGCCCCCAAATATTTCATCTCAAATGCACCTAAAATTTGAGCTTTCAACTCACTAATCATACCTTTTGTGTTACTGAAAAATAACATATCCACATACAAGGCAACAATTAGTAATTGATCATCAATACATCTAATGCAAACATAATGATCCTCTTCGCTTCTATCAAAGCCCCAATTCAACATAAAAGAATCAAATTTTTGATATCACATTTGGGGTGATTGTTTTAAACCATAAGGAGACTATTTCAACCTACAAACCAAGTGTTTTTTCCCTTTTACCTCAAATCCTTTTGGTTGTTGCATATAAATTTCATCTTCCATATCTCCATTCAAAAAAGTAGTCTTCATCCATTTGCTCAATTTCAAAACCATAAGCAACAACTATGGATAAAATTAATCTAATAGAAGATAATTTAGCAATGAGAGAGAAAATTTCACCAAAATCAACTCCCTCTCTATGGGAGTAGCCCTTAGCTACCAATCTAGCTTTGTACTTATCTAATAAACCATCTGAACCAAATTTATTTTTATAAACCCACTTACAACCAATGGCTTTCCTTTGGGAAAATGAACAAGATCCTAGGTATCACAAGAGTCTAAAATCATCGTCCCCTCCTACATGGCTAGTTTCCAAGACTCACTATATCATTTGTAAGAATAGCTTCCTTGTAGGATCTAGGCTTATTGTTAGTACTCAATAAAGCAAATACACAACAAAAATCTAGTGGGCTATACTTGTTAATTGGATTTTGTTGTCTTGTGGATCTTCTCAAGGGTGGAGTAAGAGATTCTTCTTCAAGTTCTTCAATATGTTCAACTTCTTATGTCACAACAGAGTCTTCTTCTTCATAAATTTCACTTGAAATCTCTTCTTCTCCATCCTCAAATTCATTATTATGTTCTTCCTGATGTGCATCTTCTTGATGCAAATAAAAATGCACTATCTTTTTCATTTCTTTCTCTTCTGGCTATATAGGATCAAAAATAGCTCTAAGTTCCCTTAAAATAACATCTCTAGAATAAACATTTTTTTGGATAGAGGATTCCATAACTTATAACCTTTTACATTCTCACCATATCCAATGATGATGCATTTCTCAGGATTTGGATCCAACTTGGAATTATTTTCCTTAGGCACATGAATAAAAGCCTCACAACCAAAAACCCTTAAATGTGAAATAGAAGGTTTCTTACATATCTACACTTCATAAGATGTCAAATCAAGAGCCTTGCAAGGATATCTATTAATCAAGTAACTAGAAGTACACACAACTTCTACCCAAAAACATTTATCCAACTGTGCATCACTTAACAAACTTCTAGCTCTTTCCATAATAGTTTGGTTCATCCTTTTTGCAAGACCATTTTGTTGTGGTGTATAAGGAGTTGTCTTTTGTCTTATGATACCTACATGCTTTCAACATTCATCAAATTCCTTAGATGAATATTACTCGATCCATTATCTAATCTTAATACTATTATTTTCAATCTTGATTGGTTTTCTACTAAGACTTTAAATTCCATAAACTTATTGAAAAATTCATATTTAGTTTTCATAAAGTAAATCCATGTAAATTTGGATACGTCATCAATGAATGTCACAAAATAACAATATTTTTTAATAGAATTATTATCCACAAGATCAAACACATCTATATGCTGCTTTATTACTTCCTAAAGGAAATGATGCTTTGTTATGTTTTCCAAACACACAATGCTCACAAAAATCAAATTTCTCATTAGAATAAGATAAACCATCCAACAAATTTTTATTCATAATAGTTTTCAAAACATTTTTACTTATGTGGCCCAATCTATGGTGCCACAACATACATGTATTTTTAAAATTTTCAGCCACATAGGTGGATTTCCAAATAGTAGTGGTATCAAGCTTAAATAGAGTTCCCATTCAAGTTCCCCTTGCTACCACCAAGCTTCCTTTCACCAATCTATAACCATGCTTATTAAACATTACATTCATTCCCAAATCATTAAAATTTGAAACTGAAACCAGATTTAATCTAGGAATATGTAAAAAACTAAGGAGTGTTTTAATCCTCCCGTCTCTAAAACACAATAATACCTTTCCTCTTCCAACAATAGGATATGTAGTGTTGTCCCCAAGGTAGACATTACCTCCATATTGATCATATGTGGAAAAAAACTCCTTATGAGGAGTCATATGGTACGAACATCTTGAGTCAACCAACCAATGTTCATTAGAAATAACATTACAAGTGGAAAGTAAAACTTCATCACCTGCATCAGAGGACTTTTTGTGGTGGAATACCATTGTTTCTTTTTATTTCTACACTCCTTCGCATGTCCTCTATTCCCACAGTTCCAACACTTTACTCTATTCTTCTTTGCAAGAGTGTTAGAACGTCCTTTAGACTTGTGCTTAGGCTATGATCTCCCTTTGGCTCTCTCTCTTTAGGCCTAACCTTGATGTTGAGAGCACTCACTGAGCTATCCATAGCCTTCTTCCTCATTTATTGTGACAAAAAAGTTGCAACAAGTGCATCCATCTTGGGATCTTCAAGGTTAGCAGCGATAGAAAGTGAAATTTTCCCATGACTTAGGTAAAGTACAAAGAAGCATAATGCATTCATAATCTTCCTCAAGTTTAACATCTATAGATGCTAATTGACTCAAAATTAAATTAAATGAATTTAAATGCTCTACAATGGATTCACCTTCCTTCATTTTAAGCATTTTTTTTTAAATTTTCAAATATAGTTTGTTCACAAGGCTCTTGGCTTGATAGATCTCACCCAATCCTTTCCATAAAGATAATGTAGTCTTTTGTTTAGACACATTAATGAGGATAGAATCTGCAAGAGATAACTGAATAGTACCTTTTGCCTTTGTTTCCATCTTCTCCCAATCATCTTGATTGATTGCATCGGGTTTCTTTTCTTTTGTTGCACCCACCTATTGATCGCATTCTTCAAGGAGATCCTCCATTTTCAACTTCCACAACTCATAGTTAGATCCATTAAACTTCTCAATGTCTAACCAAGATGTAGATACAACCATGATTCCTACAAACACAAATCTACAAATCAAAACTCCCACTGTAGCACATAAAACCTTTACACTTCCACCCAATAGAAAATTTTGGCTAGGATCTGATACCAAATGTTAGAAATGGAGGCAACCACTGCAATATGGAAATATGATTTAACTTACAAATATGAAATATAAACTTGTAGAAATTATTTAGACTACAAATAAATCAACAACTCAAGAGCCATACACATAACACAAGGATTTATGTGGAGAAAACCCTTTCGGGTAAAAAAATCCATTGAGAAAAGATACTTCCACTGGATCTCAACCGAATTCCGCATCAATCCCCATTAACTAGCTCTAGTTCAAGGTAAGGTTAAACTTGATCAATTGGATCATCAAACTAGAATTCCCCCCCACCCAAACCATGGATGGGAGCATTATGCACGCTTTTAGAGCAAGCAAAATTCAAAGAGATTACAATACATAGAACTTCCTCAATCTTGACTCCAATCTAGTAGCATATGTGTACTTGTAAAACATCTCATAATGTCTCCATCTCATCCCCTCAATATATAGACTCATGGGGGCTCAAAATATAACCATATAACATACCATGGGTCAAAACAAGGTTCTAAAATACCATAGTAAAAATCAAAATGAACCTTACATGATAAACATGGTCTCTTACATGACATTACACCTTCTTACAAGTTGTCATAAAAATCCATAGAAAATAGGAGATTCTCTTACATGTGTTATAGACCATCAATAACTTATGCAAATATTCTCTTATGTGCATCATATATGATTCTTATGTCCAAAATGATATCTCCTACTTTTAGCCCTTACAATTGTCATAAAAAATTTCATAGCATCCTTAAAAGTATGATTTCCATGTTAGACAATTGAATGAGCATCTTTTGACAAATAATAACTTATTTTCCAAAGCATCGACATGTGAAAAAAGTTTCAACTCAAAATCTCATGACCCTTTTGATGGAGCATAAATATTTAATAACATAAATGATATTTATCCATGGGAAAATGTAAAATGAGAATAAATAAATAACAAGAATTGTCAAGGTTGAGACACCTTGATTCCCAACAAAGTAGATTTTGGAGTTGGTGATTTAAAGATTTCAAAAAATTGCGAGATTTGACCTATGCCAAGTCAAGGAATATCTCTTCATAGGACAATGGGAATAATTACCAAGTGTGGTGAGATAATTCTTAACTCAAAATGCATGTGTTTTGAATAACTAAAACCCTCAACATCCTTAAGTAGAGCCATGGACACAACTATAAGGCTAATCTATAGCCAATGATGGATGAATTTTATTGGTGAAACTTCTAAGACAAAGTTGAAGAAGGTTTTCAAAACAAGGTTTGGATTTATCCTACACATAGTCTAGTGGGTTTTAGGTGAAGAATCCACAGTTTCTAACCACTACTATAGGGTTAATATTGATATATCCCCAATGTTTGTCACTGTTATATTGAATCTTGGAGAGGAAAATAAGTTGATTAAGAAGATGATGGACACTCTGATTAAGAAATAATTATTGGAGGCTTGGATGATATTATTCATCGCATCCTATGGTTTGAGAAGAAGGCACCATATGGCTTGAAGTTTCTTAAATAAGCAATGGAGTTGGTCATTATAGAAGATATCTCATGGCTTAGTAATCTCATTTTAGGTAGCTCTGCTAATGAAGGGGTAAATTCATGCACAACTATGATCACGTCTTAGGTTGTTCTCACTATTCTAATACTTTCAACTATGCATATATTATTAAGGTCGATAATAGGTTGATAGAAGGTAAAAATTACAATAGGGGTCTTTGTCTACTACCCCCTACTTAGAATGAATGTGTGGGATTTTAGGAATTACTCATTTTAGATATAAAAATCAATATAATTTTTGGTTGTTTTATAATATAAAGGGTGTGGTCCCCATGACTGCCATTTACCTATACTTTTTCTATTCAAATCATTTATTACATTACACATTGCATAGTAATATAATAAGATAGTTCATTACTACATATTAAAATATTTTGATTACATGGTTGAATTTTGAAGTAGAAAATAACAAAAAATGGTGTGAGCCAATGACTATTGCTACTATGAAGAGCACTACACTAGAGTTTTGTAGGTCTTACTAGTGAAACTTCGTGGATATAACCTATCCCAATTCAATTAATTTGCTCAAGATTAATTTTATCTTCTCATGAGGTATCCAAAATTTTATCATCTAAAGTTGGGTCCTCACCATTTGAGATCCATTCAAAATTTGGATCACTTTCATTAAGGTCAGTGTCATTCCATAATAATGGGTCCCAAACATGGGACATCCTAATTTTTGCCTGAAATCACATATTTTTTAGAAAATTAATGATTTAAGCCTTGAGGGGTTCTATCTAAAGGGTTGTAATTGAAGAGGTTTAGATAATACCCCCTTAGATCAAGCCCCCTTGGATAGAGCTTGTATAGTCTTAAATCATACCCATAATGGAGTCTCTTTTGCACCTATCAAAATGTTGACAAAAAACTACTTTTTATTTACCTTTTGAGGGATCAAATAAAGTCATTTAGAAATTATGCTTTATAAGTATGTAGCTCTATAATTATAAGCTTTCCACAAAGTATAATTTTTAATATTTTTAATTTTATTATTATTTATATTTTATTTCTTGTGAATGTAGGCTTTTCACCAAACATCAAGGTATTGTTTCACACATGCGAAAAAATAGAAAAATAGAGAAAAAATTCTAAAAATATGTGTGCACTAGGTATTGAAGTTATTGCGTTAGCCAATAATAATAATAATTTCAATACATAAATTTTTTTTATGTGTGATGGCATACACTTACATCCATCTTATAATTACTCTGACTTCCAAAATTAATTTAAAAAAATATGTAACAATTTTTTTTGAAAGAATATCCATGCACTAGATATTGATGTTACACAAATTTTAAAAATTATAATTTTATCCTTTCAATAAATTTTTTTATGTGTGATGACATAAATGTGGGACAATTTTGTAACCTTTTGGAAGGACTCAGGCTATATATTTTGTAACAATTTGGGCTATAACCAGAGGTTTTCTTCCTGGTTCTTTCCTGTCGGTATGCCCTCTAAACCAGGATTATGTATAAATTATTTATATATATATAATAATATATTACAGTGGCTTGCTACTTTTGCTTTAAATTTTTTTTTATTAAAAGTTATGTAAAAAAATTCACAATTTATTTCTAATTTTTTAAAATATATATATTTATAATCTCACACAAATTTTCACAAATAACTAGTTCACATCATCTCCAATTTTTTAATGGTTTAGAAGCTATAGGTTTCATAAAGTGAAAATTTGGTGAAAAATGTGAATTTCAATGTCCTACTTTGGCCAAAAAAGTGGGACATAGTATTGTAGGCCGACCTGTCAATTGACTAAAATTCCTTGATGCTACATGAATTTTAAAATAATACATTATAAGCATACACAAAATAAGTTATACAAAAATAAAAATTATTAGAAAATGAATGAAAAATATAATTTATAAGTATTATAAATTTTAACATATTTAACCTTGAGTTTTTTTATTGCTACATCAAATATTTATGTTTCTTATAATTAATTTGTTTAAAAACACTCTAAGTATGCTCATAAGTGGATGAATTGCACATTTGGCTCAAAAGGTGCATTTTATCCCCTAAAGGCTTTTTACCTCTTTATAAACAAATCCTACCATCATATTGAATGTGTGTGTGTATCTTTATAAGTGGAAAAGGGGCCACACCCATTTGCATTGCATTGGAAAATTATATAATTTATCAAGATTTGGTTATCTACAATTTATGTGTGTGTGTGTTTATATATAAGAATCATAATTCATCAAAAGAACCAATATAAAAATCATATGTACCAATCTTTATCATGGAGCAAGAGCGGAAGTGGGCTCCCAATGAGCATTTTCAAAATTTTGCTCTAGAAATCAGCAAAAACCTTCCTTTGGACATGGTTTAAGGGTAGTTCACAAGTTGTGCATGCTAAAAAAGGTACTCAAAAATCAAGGAAAATAGGTGGTCAATGGATTTTTCAAGGAGGTAGATGTGGGCGTGGTTTGCAATAGGCCTTGAGAGGAAAAATTCCAAACACTACTCATGGGAAGTCTGTAGGTTTCTCATGGTTTGGTGGGCCTCCTCCAAGTTTCATGCATGCTTCCCTGCCCTGTCAGTTCTCTGCTACTCTAGCTTTCTCTCAGCACTGGCATCAAAAATTTGTCACCAATTTCCCCAACACTTTGTCACTAGGAATAAAACCCTACAATCAGGGATAACACAAAGGAAAAAACAAAATCCCTCAACGTATGTCTAACTTTGTGCCTCGACAACAAAAATGAGGGATCTCCAAAGTAGCCTAGCTCCCAAAGCATTTTTCATAGTCTTCACTACCGTCCTCATCTTCTCATTTGGAATACAAAGTGAAAATTTTTGAAGGCTTGTTGCTTCCCTCTATTTCTATCCTCAAAATTCATGTGCTTATAGGTAAGATCTTTAACTGCATCTCATTCATTGATACTCTAGAATCATGGGTTCATGATCAGTTGTCGGGGGTCTCAAAAAAATTCTACATCCATGAGGAAATGGGTTACTTTGTTGTTATTTTTAACTTTAGAGCAAACCATGATAAATCCCCTAAAGAAAAAGCTTGGATTTTTAATGAGAAAGGTTTATACCTCCAACCCTGGACCCATCACTTCAACCCTAGTTCTACATTGATTCATTATATACCATTATGGATTTAGATGAAAAATCTACCTCTCGAATATAGGGAGCCCCAAATCCTAGAATCCCTAGGTAACTCCATTGATATCTTCTAGAGAGTTGATATGGAATTTATCAAATAATCCTAGAAGCCAGTCAAAATTTGTGTCCTTTTAAATACTAAAAAACCACTCCCCAAAATCTTGGCCATTCACTCCAAGCGTGAAATCTGGAAACAACTGATTGAGCTAGAAAATACTACTTTTTGCTCCTCATGTCATTCCTTTGACCATCCAACCTCACAATGCCCCCCAAAATCTTGGTTTGTGAGGATCCAAAATCAAAATGTGAAGCACATGGTCCTCTTCTCAAAAATACAATAATGCAAACCTCTGCTCTAGCTAAAAGCTAAAACCAAACTCCTCAATATCAACCTGATCTCCAAAATTTTCAAACACCTAATGATCCTCATCCCTCAAGTTAGAAAGGGCCTTAGAAGGCAACAAAAGTGCAAATTTTTGATAAGCATATCAAACAAAAGATAACCTAAGTACTTGTAGGGAACTATTTCCCTTCCACATCATAGGTTTCTATTCAAGCACAAATCTTGGTCCAACAAAGAGGAAATAACAAACACCTAAAACTTTCCCCTCTTTGGACTTGGGCATTGCTTTGAAATATTTTATGGCTAATTCAAAAAAATAAATAAAGAAGGTTACTATAAGTGATGCCTATGCTGACAAAGTAGGGAAGCAAAAAAATATACACAACATTGATCAAGGACCCAATGGTCAATCTTCTTCGCTCAAGAAATCACCAACATCTATCACTACCCTAAACAAAGACACACAAGGAGTGCATGATTCACAGTTTGGAGAGGAAGTTCTTCTTTGAAAAAGAGGTAGAAATATTACACAAAATATTAGCAAAGACATGCCAAAGGAAAACAATATAAGCTTTCAAGAAACCCACAAGATAATGACAGAACAAATGGCATAAATGGTAAATCATCTCGTTCTACAAGAAGGATCAAACTATTTGACCAACTAGCAGAGGAAGCTCATTAAATAAGAATCTAGAATATGATTTTTCCCAAACCCTCTCTATTGTGCAAACAGAAAGAACATTTTCTTAGGCATCAACTGCAACACCCCAACTAGAGGTAGACCCCCCAAAAGTAAGTAAACTTGGGATGAAATAGTTGTTGGTATCTAGGCTACACTAGATAAAAATATTAGATCGAGGAGAGCTTATTGCTCTCCTTGAGAACAATGAGAGTCCTATCATGGAATGTTAGGGGCCTGAATGCTCCTAACAAAAGATGCTTGATAAAGCGTTAGCTAGACTCTAGTGAAGAAAACATCATATGCTACAAGAAACAAAATTCACTAATGATCGGGCACATGAAGTCTTCAACAAATGGAAGAAGTTACAATTTTCCAGCACAAGGAGCTTAAGGAGGCTTAGTTGTGCTATGAAATGTCATAAATACTCAAGTTGAACTAATCCTCTCAATGCAACATTGGATGCCCATGAAGGTAACATCCTTTGACCTATGTTTTTGGTTGTTTAATGTTTATGCTCCCACATCAATAGTCAGAGAAAAATCCTCTGGCATACCATATCCCCAGTCTTATCAAATCTAAAAGAGGAGAAAGTTCTTATGGAGGGAGAATTCAATGCAATCTTCCACCATAGTGAAAAAAGGGGGCATAATCCCACACAAAGGTCTTGGAAGATTTCAAGGACTTCATACTAGAAAATGACTTATTAGATTGCCCTCCCCAAAATGGCATATTTACATGGGCAAACAGGAAAAAATAATTTTTCTTAATTGCAGAACAGTTGGATAGATTTCTAATTTATATAGAATGTTCTACAGAAATAGCCCCTTTTGAGTCATCCATCCTTTCATTCTCAGGCTCAAATCACTTTTCCATATGATTGGCCTTAGCTTCACGAACACCCCATCCAAAATCATCCTTCAAGTTTCAGGAAATGTGGTTCAGAGACCCTCATTTCCTACCTCAACTCAAGAGCTAGTGGAAAAATGTGCCTATTATTGCTAGTTTTAGAATGTTTCAACTAGCAAAAAATTTAATTTATATAAAACAACAAATCAAAGCTTGGAATGAACAACATTACAAAAACATTTTTTTGTAGAAAATAACACTACAAGCCCAACTTGATGAGCTCAATGATCAAATCATAAGGTGTGGAATGAACAATGCCTCTTTTAGCCTACACTAAAAACTACAATCAGAATTAGAAGAAATTCTAACAAGGGAAGAAATATATTGGTGGCAGAAATCCAAAGAGTTATGGCTCAAATAAGGGGATAAAAACACTAAATATTTCATCTATCATCAACAATCAGACAACAAACGAACACTATATTCAACATCAACTCCCCCTCAAGTAGAAATTTGAAGGCAAAAAAGCTAATCAGCCAAGAAGCAGTTTGTTTCTTCTCAAACTTCTTGAGTGCAACAAACTAACAATCTGCCCAACTAAGCAATACCATCTTAGATGATCTTATTCAGAATATTTCCTTGTTATTTTTTGGGAAAGAAAATGAGCTCTTGTTAAAACCATTTACACTAGAAGTAAAAGAAGTGGTTTTTTCTATGCCACTAGACAAAGCTCCAGGTCTAGATGAGTTTACTATCATGTTCTTCCAAAAAGGTTAGGATTTCATGGGAAGAGAAATTCTATTATCTTTAGAGGAATCAAGGAGAAATGATAAGATTTTAAAGGAATTGAATAATACTTTTATAGTGCTAATTCCTAAAAAGTAGATCCCCTCTACCTTTGTTGATTTTGGACCCATATCACTATGCCACACCATTTACAAAATACTTTTCAAAGCAATCACTATCCAAGATCATTCCAAGAATCATCACAGATGAGTAAGGATGCTTTATCCTAGGAAAGGATATAGATGGAGGGGCCTTAATAGCTCATGAAACTTTGCATTCTATCAAGGAAGATAAAATTCCAACAATGATTATGAAACTTGACATGTTGAAGATCTATGGTAGACTAAATTAGGATTTCCTCCTAAAAGTGCTACAAAAACTTAACTTTTCTTATAGATAGTGTCGTTGGGCTAGTTCATTTATATCACAAACCAAGTTCTCAGTCTTGGTAAATGACAGTCCAACTATTTTTTTCAATTCTTCACAAGGTGTTAGTCAAGGTGATCCTTTATCGCCTTTCCTTTTCATTTTAATGGCAGAATCTTTGAGTTGGGAAATAGCAGGGGAACAAACTCAAGGTGCATGGTAGAGTATAGATATCACAAATTCAAACATCAACATGACTCATTCATTATTTACAAATGATACACTTTTATTTAATAAATCTGTTGTCCAAGAAGCAAGAGGTATCAATTTTTTTTTCAAGGATTATTGTAGGGCATCAGGAAAAAAGTAAATGAAAAAAATTAAGCATATTCTTTCTAAACACCTCCCTAATGATGTTAGTATGTATCCTATCCATTCTTGATTTAAAATAAGATGAATTGCTAAGCCAATATTTGGAAATCCCATTCTTTTCAGAGCCAAACAAGCTTGAGCTCTAAAACAAAATTTTGACTCAAATTCAAAATAGAATAGCATCATTGAAAGTAAGATGGCTAACAATGGAAAGAAAGCTCACATTAACCAAAGCAGTTCTTTCAGTTGTTCCTAACTATGTTATGTTAGTCCTTAAGCTACCAAAAGTAGTGCAACTGAATTTAGAGCAATCCATCAAAAATTTCCTTTGGCATAGGAACCTTGATAGCAAAAAATTAGTAAAATTTCACTAGTTTCAAGGAGCAAACTTTTTGAAGGTAAAAAATATGGAGGAGCTGATTTACACAATCTAGAGGTAAGGAATCTAGCTTTGGGAGCCAAAATAGTGTGGAATGTTTTTGCAAAACCACCTTCCAAATGGGCTAGAATCATGCAAAGAAAATATATGGAATCCTCAATTCCAAAACAAATTTTTACAATGGAAAACCCAACAAAGGGCTCTAAAATGTGGAACTTTATCATAAATTGCAGAGAAGTTATCATCCCACATTTAACTTGGTCCACAATTAATGGAGAGAAATCATTGTCATGGAATGGCTTCCCACCATTGTCCAAAATTGAAGGATTAGAAGAAGCAAGAGTATACTTAAATCATCATTGGGAAGTAAACTTAAAAGACTACATTAAGTTGGAAGATAACCTTCTCTCAAATGCAAAATAGAAAAACTTGGTTGGATGTAGCTTCCCAACAAACCAAAAGTCTAAGCTATCAAAACTTCTTCAATAGAGACATATTTTTTTCAAGGACCTTGATAGGATCATTTGGGCTCCTTCCAAGTCAAGCAGTTACAAAGTCAAACTAGGCTACTCATAAATCATTCAACAAGGGAAATTTGAATTAGCAAATTGGCCCCATAAATTATGTTGGAGCTCTATTATTCTTCCAAAAGTTGGGTCTTTTGCATGGTTGGCATTAAACAAATGTATCCTTACTTGTGAGAGATTGGTCAAACTAGGAATATTTATCCCCTTCAACTATGTATTGTGTGGCCGACAAGAAAAGGATGTAGACAATCTTCTATTAACTTACAATTTCTCACAATAGTGTTGGTCTTGGCTTCAAAAAAAACTAAATTGGGTCACACCCCTTTAAGAAGATCTCCATTAGTTGTTTTTCCCTCATGGAAAATACTAAATAAAGACTCTTCATTCTCCTCAATTTGGATAACAAGCCCCTCAATGCTAATTGTTGTCACATAAAACTGCACCCTACTAAACAAGAGTTCAGTGTTCTAATGACAATGGAGATGACCTCAAGGTGTGGGACCTTGCAAATTGAGGTCATCTTCAGAGAAGGTCAACTTCCTCCTCTAACTAAGTGCAAATGTGTTGGTCTAACCTGAAACAATGAAAACCCTATTACTAATTCTAATAGATCACAGAGAAAAGGGATAGAAAGAGACATAAAATGTAAAAGAAGGTGATGCACCAAGATAGAATGTGTTTCTTCTTTACTTAAGATCACACAAAATATCAACAAATCAGCTAAAACAAGCATTCAAACATGAAGGTAAGAGATTTTGATCAAACATGCAAGAAATACCTATGATAATAGTAAGATTTATTGCTATTAGGCATAAAATCCAGAATTTACAATGGTAGAATTTAAGATGCAATGTCTGCAAAAGAAAATTGTGAGAGGAGCCCAAAAGAAGAACCTAGAATAAAGATACAATATTTTCCTTTATGGTGCAAGCATAACCAAGTGTTGAATTCAAATCCTAACCCTAAACTAACTATGGTTAGAGAAGATGAAATCAATCATATTAAAAATGATCCAAATTGCTCCCATTACAAAGCAACATAACTATCCATAAAGGCCCTGACAACTCGAACAAGCCCTAGCAAGATGGCTCTCATTAATGCAGGATCAACACCCATGAAATTTGCAACAAAATATCAAATTGACATTACCCTGATAAGATAATATAGCATCTGCAACACCTCAAGGAGTAATGGCACTAACCAACAATTAATACAACCTTGAAAAATAGTGAAAAATTGATCCATAGTAGCTAGGAATGTCGCTAAGACATCAATTCTACAAACCTGCTACAAACAGGAGTAGTTGACCATTGAAGTTTGAATACTAGCCGTCAGATCAAGCATGGATGGCCAAGATCATATTACCAATGCAAGATTAAAACATGACCATTGATTTCCAATCATTTGATCTCCACCATGGCCCACTATCCTGCGCACCACCTTTACACTTGTTGTAGGGCAGTGGGTCACATTTATTTGTTAATTGCCTCTTTACAGCTATACCACACATCACTTACTTGATTGTTGTGGTATGGAGGTGCTCTTACCACTACCCCGTACTGCCTTTTGATTGATCATCATGGTATGGCAATGAACTTAACACTACCCCACGCTACCTTTTGATTGACTGCCGCGGTATGGTGGTGAACTTACTACTACCCCACGCTGCCTTTTGATTGACTGTTGCAGTATGGCGATGAACTTACCGCTACCCCATGTTGCCTTTTGATTGACCACTGTAGTATGGCGGTGAAATCCTTCACTGCTTCCTTACCCCATAGGCCCATCAAGGATCCATAGGATTGAATAAACATCCCCACAATAATGCGGTAATGGACTATTATGCAGTATAAAAGATATGAATCTAAGGGTGGCATAAATTATGTCAACATTTTGGCGATTTATGTGGGATGGTTGTCTGCTAATCATGGAATCTAGAGGCCTTACCAGTCCATTGGGCATGGAGTAGTGAGGATAAAACTAACAGTTGGGCAACCTCAAAGAAAAACAAAACATGTGCAGTTGTACTTAGAGGAAAGCATGGGAACTAAGGGTGTACATTCCCTTAAGGAGAATGCAGGATGTGCAAACACACTTATGAAAAAAAAAAACATTTATAATATGTATATGAAAACTCAAAACTTATCAAAAATAAGGTTTGAGATGAATCCCATTGACTGAGATTGGAAGAACCTTGTCATCCAACTTGGAAAGATTGAATGCATTGGCCTCCTTGCGGCTAGTGATGATGTATGGACCACTCAAATGACATCAAACTTAGAATATCTTCTAGCCTTGGCTCTATTTGCATCCCATTTTAGCACTAGATCTCCCTCTTGGAACACTCTATGAACTGCCCTCTTGTCAAAATTTATTTTGACCTGTGCTTGATGTGCTTCTATGACTTACATAGACTTGTTTCTTGTCTCTTCTAGCTCCAAGAGCTCAGCCAATCTTACTGTCATAGCATAATTTTCTTCTAAATAATTGTAACCTTGCTTCCCTTCCCAAAACTAGCATGAAAGGAGAATTACCAATTGCTCTTTTAGGAGTAATTTTATCAGCCCAAAGGACCGTCTTCAAATTGCTATGCTAGACCCTTTGGTTGTCTTCAATGGTCCTCTTGATAATCCTGATGATATTTTATTTGAAGACTTAGCTAAGCCATTACCCTAAGGATAATAATTAGATGAGGTCTTCAAGTAAATTTCATGCCTCATTTCCCAATCAAGGATTTGAGCACTAGTGAAAGCCTTCACATTATCTAAAATGATGGTGGAAGGAGTGCCAAATCTGGTAACAATTCCATCAAGAAATTCTAAAACTGAAGCATTAGTGGCATCCTTAAAGCAACCGCCTTTGTCCACCTTGTAAAGTAATATGTGGCTATTAAAATCCACTTATGACCAACACTTGATGGTGGATTTATCATGCCAATAAAATACAAACCCCACTATGTAAATGGCTAATCAATTTGAATGGGGTGAAGAAGGAGGGAATCCAACCATTTCTTTCCAGAAAAGAAAGAACACTTTTTACAATCTCTCACCCATTTGTGGGTGTCATTGGACAAATATGGACAATAATAACCAACCTTCATAATCTTTGCAAGAGTAGTCCTTGAAAAAAAATGGCCACCTAAAGACCCATCATGGAATTCATTTAGCAATCTACTGACTTGATATGCTTTTATGCATCTTAATAGAACTCCATTGAAATCATTTCTAAAGAGCATTCCATCCACTATGACATAGGGAATGGACTGTAATATGAAATTTCTTCTTTTGGTCCTATTTAGACTTGTAGGATATCTACCTTCCTATAAAAAGGTAGTCATATCATGCACCCAACTACCTTGAATGTTTTCATTTGTTACTTGTTGTTCCTATAGCACAAGGGAAGCCTCTGAAGGAGTCTCAAATGTTGAGACAAGTTTCTCACACAACCCTTTTCCTCTCACTAGCTTGGTGATCTTGATGTCATTGTCATACTCCATCACCTTGGTGATCCATCTAGCCCTTTTTCATTGATATCTCTACTCAATAGGAACTCTTTAATGTTGACATGGGGCACCATTAGCTGTATCCTATTATTAGACAAAATGTGTAAATTTTTTCAATGATCTAATAGTAGCAAGAGCTTGCTTTTCAATGTAGTTGTACTTGACTTCATAATATTTGAATCCTTCACTAAAGAAAGTGATGGGATACTCCATATTTTCCTTATTTTGATGAGTTAGAACAACTGGTATACTTGCTTCACCTTCAAAGGTAAAAAGAATGAAATCCTTGTCATAGTTAGGATTGACAAGGGTAGGAACTTGAGAAATTTCTTGTTTGATAGCCTCAAAACTATCCTTACCTTCTTTGGTCCACTTAAAGACCATAGTCTTCTTAAGCATCTAGAAGAGGATTCACCAAAGTAGCAAGGTTTGGAATGAACCTCTTCACAAAGTTAATTGTGCCTAAGAAACTATGTAATCCTTTCTTATGACTGGGAAGTGAGATGGCTAAGATAGATTTTACTCTTGTAGGATCAATGACCAATCCATCTTTTGAAACAATGTTCCCAAGCAATTTTCCCTAGTCATTGGAAAAGACAAATTTATTTGGATTTAGGGAAATACCATATTCCTTACACTTCTAAAATACTTGCTCAAGGTGACTAAAATGGTCACTTGCATGCTTTGAAAACATTGTGATATCATCCAAGTAGAC
The DNA here is from genome assembly GCA_007258455.2 of Sequoia sempervirens. Taxonomy (NCBI): domain Eukaryota; kingdom Viridiplantae; phylum Streptophyta; class Pinopsida; order Cupressales; family Cupressaceae; genus Sequoia; species Sequoia sempervirens. The sequence goes on along the minus strand of VDFB02096366.1, from coordinate 21,936 downwards.
CAAAACAAATTGTCTAAATACACCTTGAAATGCGATATCCATGGCTCTCTAAAAAGTGGCACCTGCGTTGGTTAGACCAAAAGGAATTTTACAATAAGCATAGGTGCCCCACTTTGTAATAAACGTTGTCTTATGTTGATCAGACTCTTGGACCAGAATTTGGTTATAGCTTGAGTAATCATCCAAGAAAGAAAACCTTTTTGATCCAGTAACTCTTTGCAAAATTTGCTCCATGAAGGGAAAGGGATAATGATCCTTTAGGGAGGCTTTATTTAGATCTCTAAAATCTACACAAATTCTTATCTCCCCATTCTTTTTTTTTACAGGAACAAGATTTGCAACCCAAGAAGAATGCTTGATAGGAAAAATTATTCTAGCCTCAATCAGTTTGGCCAACTCCTTTCTCATCAAAGGCTCAATCTTAGGATTTATAGGCCTTTGTTTTTTCCTTATCGGTTTGGCATTAGGATCTAATTCAATAGTATGTTGGGAAAGGCCTGGGTCAAAACCCTTTAAGTCTTCATAAGTCCAAACAAATACATCATTGTATCTTTTGCAAAGATCTATGAAAACACCATGTTCAACAGTAGAGCATACCTTTCCCAAGTTTAGAGACTTGCCCTCTAAAATTTCAATTGGCTTGAAGTCACCCTTCTTTGTAGCTAAGTTCATCCTTTTATACTTTAATTGATCATCAAGGTTGAAAATACCTTTAAGGGTGATAAGACCATTTGGTAGCTTATTGCTACTCAGTTGCACAATCTGATCACCATAATGATTTTGCAGCTTGGACTGATTTTTTTTAGAAAATTATGCCTCATCATGCAGAAAATTCACTATTTGTTGGTCACTATCAAAGACTTGCTAGTGATCTTGATTATTCAAAACAATAGGTGACACAAAGAGGAACCTCCCACCTCCAAGCATAACTCAAATCTACATACTCTTAGCACAACACATTATGCAATATAACAAATCTAACACAATAAAACTCTATAAATTCATTTCATTTTCAGCAATGAAAACAATTATATAAATCAGAAAATTAAACTTATTACATTAGCCATCCATGTATTCTCACACACATTATCATTCTCACATTCCTCACTCTCAAATCTGCAACACAAAAATTACTTCACAACTCTTCAAACTCTGTGCTGAACGTTTTTCCTCTTGCGGGCATCAAAAATCCTCTTTTCCTTCAATATTTTTGATTCTATTTGCTAAAAACTTGTTGCCTAGGCTATCTTCTCCATTATGGCTTCCTTTTTCTCTTACAAATTTTTATTTTAAAGTTGTTCTCACTGTTGTAACATCCCATCTTTTTTTTTGGACATGAATAATATTTTCTCCTTAAAAACGGCATACCAATCAATGCATTTTCCATTACAAATTGTCATGGATTCCTTTTCTCAATTTGGCACCATACTCAATAACTATTCTTAATTGAATTTCAGTTATAAATTCATTAAGAATAATTCCAATAATAAACTTCTATAGGAGCATGACAATGAATCTTAAAATTGATTTTATGCAAGTTACCACCAGGTGCCAATAATTATCGTAAAATTTAATTTTTTCATAAATTTTTATTAGAAGCTCGTATTCACCTAAAAAATTTCCAAGATGCATATAATGTCATTTCAGACCTTTCCACCAAACTGTTTTTCTCTAGCTCTTAGAAATCTTGAAATTAATTATTTTTGTGTCCTGTTAGGATAAAATTTTTGATTTTAAATTCTCCCAATTTGTGAGGAATTTCATTATGAAACCTTCACCACATTGTGTTAAATTTTTCCAATAATATTTCTTTAAAAGGATTTTAATCCAAATCTTACAAATTTTTAGAAACAATTATTTCCGTAAAACTGCCTCATGGAGCCTTAAAATAACAATTTGGCGAAAACTTGAATCTTGCAATTTTGACTGAACATTTCAATTTCTATTTTGAGATATGCCATGAACAACCAAAACAATCCAAAATGAAATAAAACAGCTAACAAATATTTTTGGTTGATTTTGATTGCCTGTGGACCTGGATGCTCCTGCATCAGACACGTCAGGTAAATTGAAATTTGTGAGTATAACTCATAAAATGGAGTTTAGTAGGACTACCCTTCCAGATTGTAAACAACCTGCAACAAACTCCATCACTAAATCAAACTTGTATCCTTCTTTCTTCCATTACTTCTTCCAGGATCTGCCTAGAACACTATGCATCCTCCTACATCTTCTCTCTTCCTTCACCCTTGTGAGACCAAGCCCACCACAAATTGACCACCTCCACCAAGAAGAATCTTCATGTTCTTTTGTAATACCTCCATCCAAATCTACACTAAAAAATCTATTTTCACCTCCTCTGCATTCAACTCTTCAATTGCATACATCTCATTATCTTTGTCATAATAATCAAAATCAAAAAACTTAACCATTACCTCAAGGATTTCTCTCTCTCTATTGTTGTTTCAATATCTTTTTCTCCACCACCATCAACTATTTCATCTTCTCCTCTGCATCTTCTTTCATTATCCTTTCAACCTTCTCTTCCTTCACTTGCATATAGTAAGGTAAATCAACTGTTACCTCTTTCTCCTCTGCTTCAACTTCTCCTTTTCCTGCAAAAAAAGAAAAGTCAACATGTTCATGGGACTTATCTTCTCCCACCTGTATCTCCTCCACCCCCTTATCACATTCATCAGTCACTTTCCCTTCAAAGAAGATATATATCTTTCTTATCTCCTCTTTGAGTAGGAGATCTTCATCTTCACCAAATTCTTCATCAAATATAGGGTCTTTAGCTTCTACTTCAGAAACTTCTTCCCACTCCTCTTCTTCTTCTTCCTCAATGTCACATACATGACACTCTACTTCATCCTTTTTCCTTCCCCCATTCAAAATATTATTAGATTGATAAAAAAAAGTTACAATTACTTCTTATCCTTGCCTAATCTTCTTTCAAATCTTCCACTGCTTGCTTCAGCTACTCAAATTCTCTCACCTTGTCCATCCTCAGTCTTTCCTGGAGTTTCTCAAGTCTAGAAACTGTGAAAATCCATCCAATAACAAAATGCATTATTCCCTTAGACGTTTTAATCAACTTCTATAACTCACATAAACTGTAAACCATCTACCCAACAAAGATCTAGAAGATGCACCTCTCTAAACTCCATCTACCCACGCCTACGGTGGAGGAATTTCGCAAACCTTCTACCTAGATTATCCTTATCAGAGGAATACACTTGACTTATTACAAATTCATCACCTCAGGGTCTCTGGACTCAACAAAACTACAACAAAATATTAGAGCTCTCAAACAAACTTCTTCACTTCTCCAACCCATAGTCCTATTGCAATCACTCTGCACACTCAAGAACTTACCGCTCTGATACCACTAACGCAGAGAGGAACCTCCCACCTCCAAGCATAACTCAAATCTACACACTCTCAACACAACACATTATGCAATATAGCAAATCTAACACAATAAAACTCATATAAATTCATTTCATTTTCAACAATAAAAACAACTACATAAATCAACAAATTAAACTTATTACATTAGCCATCTATGGCTTCTCACACACATTATCATTCTCACATTCCTCACTCTCAAATATGCAACACAAAAATTGCTTCACAACTCTTCAAACTCTTTGCTAGACGTTTTCCTCTTGTAGGCATTAAAAATCCTCTTTTCCTTCAATATTTTTGCTTCTATTTGCTAAAAACTTGTTTGTTGGGCCATCTTCTACATTATGGCTGCCTTTTTCTCTTACAAATTTGTATTTTAAAGTTGTTCTCATTGTTATAACATCCCACCTTTCTTTTTGGATGTGAGTAATTTCTTCTCCTCAAAAATGACATACCAATCAATGCATTTTCCGTTACAAATTGTCATGGATTCCTTTTCTCAATTTGGCACCATACTCAATAACTATTCTTAATTGAATTTCAGTTATAAATTCATTATGAATAAGTCCAATAATAAACTTCTAGAGGAGCATTACAATGAATATTAAAATTGATTTTATGCAAGTTACCATCAGGTGCCAATAATAGCCATAAAATTTAATTTTTGTATAACTTTTTATTAAAAACTCATATTCACCGGAAAAATTGCCAAGATGCATATAATGTCATTTCAAACCTTTCCACCAAGCCATTTTTTTCTAGCTCTTAAAAACCTTGAAAATTAATTATTTCCATGGCCTGCTAGGATAAAATTCCTAATTTTAAATTCTCCCAATTTGTGAGGAATTTCATCATGAAAGCTTCACCACATTGTGTTAAACTTGTCCAATAATATTTCTTTAAAAGGATTTCAATCCATATCTTACAAATTTTTAGAAATAATTATTTCCATAAAATTGCCCTGCAAAGCCTTAAAATAATAATTTGGCGAAAACTTGAATCTTGCAATTTTTATTGAATATTTGAATTTCTATTTTGAGAGATGCCATGACCAACCAAAATAAGCCAAAATTAAATAAAACAACTAACAAATATTTTTGGGCGATGTTGATTTCCTGTGGACCCGAATGCTCCTGCGTCAGTAGGCCTCACCATAAGTCTGATATGTTGCTCCTTTTTACTTGCAATATGTGTCGGTATGTCAAATTGAGAACCAACTGTTGCAAGTCTATCAGCGTGCTTATTTTGATTTCTTGGATTTGTTTGGATATTAAAGCCTTCAAATCCCTCAATCAAATCCCACACCCTATGTTTGTAGGATTTGAGCAGATTATTCTTGGTTGAGCTTTGAGTTCTGACTTGATGAACAATTAATTTGTTGTCACCAAAAACTTGTAACAATTTGATGTTCCTTTTCCTTGCAAGTTGAAGACCCTAGATGAGTGCTTCATACTTAGCCACATTGTTAGTGCAACTAAATTGAAGCCTAAAAGAAAAGTAGCATTTCTCCCTACTTGGAGATACTAACATTACACCAGCACTAGCACCATTTATATTTCTAGCACCATCAAAAAACATCTACCATAATCCACCTAGATCTTCTTGAGTTTTTATGAGGTTAGGGATAGTAGCATTCTCTTCATGCATAAAATAAGTGCCAAGACCAATCTCCTTCATTTCAACTTCGGTAAGTGGATCAAATTGTAAAGCATTACTCCATTCATCCAACAAATAATCAGGGGCCTTCTCTATTGGATTGGCAGGATCATGAACATAACACTCCTCCTTTTGATCATGCAATCTATAGTTCATGTTTATTGGACTAGGAGTGTAAGGTTCTATATGATCCTTTGCTATGGGATCAACTTTTATGGTTGCTTTAGTGTCATATCTATTTCTAAATAGCATGTAAGACCAATCAATAGACAAGTACCCACCTATCTTAGCAGTGAAATCTTTAGATAAGCAAATGGAAAAATGAGCAGGGAGGTCTATGACTGAAATTTCTTGCAACACATCACAACCAGGACATGCATGCAAGGACAACTTTTATTTTTTAATTACCCCCATGGTATTGACAACAATGCCATCCAATTGTAAAACTTTTATAGCCACCGGTTCATAATTGATAACATGCATATCAACAATTCCCTTAGGCATAACATAACTACTTTCCCTTGAGTCTATCATGCAATTATGCACTATATTATTTCCAATAATTAGAGAAAGGTAGAAGGGAGGTGGCTTGCTAATTTTGTTTGAATTCCCTTCTTCCTTGGTTTGCACTAGGCTAATTGATGGAGTAGTCTCCTCCTTTTCTTGTACATCACCCATTTGTTTATGTTCCTTTAAAGCCTATTGTAGTAAATCCCTTTGTGATGGAATTGATAGAGCCTCCCACATAGTAACATTCAGATTGGATTTATTCATTTGCTCCACTATGTTAAAAGGAAGTTGATTATCTTTTGAAGGAACCTTTGGAACAAGGTGTAAGAGAGGGGGACCAGCCATGTTCAAGCCCCTAGGTCATAGAGAGCCAAGAGCGGAAGGCTTCCCTAACTTACCTCAGCTTAATGAGGTGTTAGGAAATGCGGGATGAGAATGATGAGGACTGTAAAGCCCCCAAATCACTCTGCAAACTCAAAATACAAAATGGGGTTAGCAAGCCAATTTTTAGGTTTAACTCTATGCCTCAGGTAGCTCTCTACTCAAGGAAAGAAGTGTGGTTCTGGGATGACAGTGTGATGCGCTGGCATCTCTTAGGTGTGTTGACGTCCGTATGACTAGAGGACTGAAGAGACAAGGTTAAACGTAGGAAAACCGGCTAACAACTTAGCTAACTACTTTCAAAGGGCCAAAAAAAAGCTATGAAGTCAAAAAGATATGTTTGAATATGATAAAGGAAATAAACAAGAGTTAGGATGACAAGAATAACCTCACAAAGGTACTCGTTCATTAGCTAACTCCAAGTCACATGTCCACCTAGACACAATGAAGAGGAAAATTGTTGGGTGGTTGTATAAGGCCCTGCCTCAGTTAGACCCTTGTTTAGGTGTTTCCACCTCCACAGACATCCAAGAAAGTGATAATGGAGAAATAGTATGATATAGAAGGAAAGTAAAGTAGAGAACACTAAAACACTACAAACAATACTGTGCCACTCAACCAAATAATAGAGGAGAGAAGTAGAAATCTTACCACCTCCACCAAGAGAACTCAAGGCTAATGGGGGAAAAAATGAGAGGACTCAAGCCTTTTCTGCAATGGTGTTGTTCCACACTTTCTCTTCTGAGTTTATGGAGTGATGTTGTTGCTGCTATGGAGTGCAAGAGTGTTGCTAGAATGCTTGAAGAGTGCAAAAGAAGTTGTGGAGAAGCTCAACTGAATTCTTAAAGATGAAATGAAAGAGTGAATAGTGAATTTGAAGGAGAGAATGAAGAAAAAAACCATATTCGGGCCGGTTAGTCGAAGGGGGCATTACAAGTCGATTCCCAATGAGAAGTGTAATGCCTCTGCAGGCTCCAAACGTGGGGATCTTCCAAGGACATAAGCACATTGCGCGGATGTTTGTGCACTGCGTGGGCATCCCCAACAGTTATTCCTCTACCGAAACAGAAAACAACCACCAAGTGGAACAAAGGCAGTAGGCTTATGTGGAATTTATCCTTTGAGTTTGGTTTTCTGAAGTGGAGAAGGGAAAAAGGGGAATTTGCATAAGGGGTGAAAATTTGCTCCTATACATTTTTCCCCCACTTTAGTGAGCACGAATATTGATGAGTGCTTCGATAAAGTAGATCAAAGAAGTAGTAGAGTTAGAAATGTATACTTGAATCATCGAGGAAGCAGACCATAATCTGGAAAACTCGAGAGTGTAGGACAAGAAGAGGACTTCACAACCCTGTAGAACTATGAAGCTGAAGAAAGAAAGCATCTTACAGGCCCACAGACCTACAAGGAGGAAACCCCCAAGATCACTCACATGAAGGAAGCCCCATGAAGTAAGTGCCTTACAGGCCTACATACCTACAAGGAAGGTGTCCCCCAAGAATTCTCACTTGGAGGATACCCAGGAAGCATCCCCCAAGATCTTTCACATGGAGGAAGCTAGGAAAGCACACTACAGGCCCGCAAACCTACATGGAAGGTGTCCTTCAAGATCTCTTGCATGAAGGAAACCCAAGAAAGCACCCTATAGACCTACAGACCTATAGGGAAGGTATCCCCAAAGATATCTCACATGGAGGAAACCCAAGAAAGTGCCCTACAGACCCATAGACCTGTAGGGAAGGTATCCCCCAAGATCTCTCACATGGAGGAAACCCAAGAAAGTTCCCTACAAACCCGCAAACCTGTAGGGGAGCCACCCCCAAGATCTCGCACATGGAGGAATCTCAAAGGAAGTTCTCTATAGGCTCTCAGACCTATATGGAGGTATCCCCCAAGATCTCTTGCATGGAGGAAACCTAGGAAAGCAGACTCCGCAGAGTCAGAAAGTGGCCACATAGGCAAGCAAGCGAACAATTGCGCAGGCCACCGACAATTTGGAAGAATTTCAAAGGGGTCCCTTGGGAACCCGTTGTGAAGAAGGGGTCCACTCAAGGGATGTGCTATTTGAAAGTGTGAAGGATATATCTCTTTTCTCAAATTGACTCATCGTCAAGGGATCCTTTTGAAAGATGTCCACTTCATCAAGGAATTCAAAAGGAAGAATATGCCCCTAGGTGAGGGGAAGATCAAAGTTGTTCCCACTTCGATGGAAGGTTTCCAAGTTATTCCTTTACAAACCCATGATGAAAGAAACACGTTTCATTAGGGCTTCAATTCTAGAATGTGATTCTTGATAAGAAAGTTGTGAAGATTCTCAAGAAAAGATTCATTGACAACAAATGTGTTTTCTGAAAATGAAGATGTTGAAGAAGTGTTGTCACAGATAAGAGGGAAAACTCAAGAAAAGAAGAGAGAAAGATAAAGAAAAAGAGAAAAGATAACACAAACAAAGGGCATAGGGGTAGCCTGATATTTTGAGGTCAGAACTGCTCATATATATATATATATATATATATATATATATATATATATATATATATATATATATATATATGTATGTATGTATGTATGTATGTATGTATGTATGTATGTATGTATGTATGTATAGTAATAGTATATAAAATGAGTTGTCATCAACCCCCTACTATATCATACCATGTGAAGAATGCATGAGAGTAAAAATAAAAAATAAAAAATTAGGTCAAGTACATGGAAGGGAAGCCTAAATTCCCCCAATGCTTTGTATCGTCCCCAATTTATCGAAAATCAAGCCATAAACATGGAAGAATGATGGTACAAATAGAAGAAGGTTTATGACACAAAAACCACGCCTATATCCAAGCACCAACAAGGGTCATCTAGGCACACATAGCACAATCATGGGGAACACATCACAACACACACACACATATATCTAATCTAAAGATAAAGAAGAGGCCTCCTCCTAACACTGATTGACTAAGAGGTCATTCGCTTTACACTCTAGATCATTGTGGGGAGAAGGAGGATGATCTTGTAGTGGTGGGATGTTAAGAGGAGGAGAATTCGGCCCTCCCGCAACAAGGGCTAAGGAAGAGGGCCCCGTGAGGTCCTCTCCACTGAGCTCTTGTGGAGCTAAGGTCATCGATTTCGTGAAGATCACTGACAAGCCCGAAACCTCATCCAAAGATTTGAACATGCACTTCATAGGAGTGCCATGTTTTACCTTAATAGATGGGGTAGGTTGGGCCTGAGATTCACCACTAGGCTCACCAAATGATTTAGGAGTGGTGACAAACTCGAGGGAAGCCAAGACTGGTTCTATCACTAAGATAGAACAAGTCAGCGTAGGGCCAAATTTTGGGGAAGGTGGACTCTTCTTATGTCCTTCGTTGCTAGAAGGACCACCCTCCATCTTTTGCCTCATTGGAGGAGGTAAACTCCCCATAGATGAGGCAAGAGGGATAGAGGAAGAGGAGGAAAGAACTGCAATAGATACGATCGAGGTTTTAGTCATATCCACAGGCTTTGGGAAAGGTGAGATATCCATAACAGACATCAACAACGGCGGCTCCACCAAAGGAGCAATGAACACCTACACCTTTCTAGGGTCAGGTGCATTCATACTCGCAGCGAAAGCTGGAAGCGATACAAAACTGGTTTGAATGGAAGCAAAGGGGAGGAGAGAGGACACTACAAAAGGTCCTAATACAGGGGTGGTCATATCCCCTTCCTTCCTTTGCAAGCCAGACTGCTCAACAATGAGATCCTTTTGCTGGTGCTTACACTCATGCGCAAGGCAATTTCTGTGACTCTTTAAACCAGAGGCTAGAGGTTGCGAAGGAACAGAAGGCTCTTGCTCAGCCAAGGGAGTGTCCACTACAACCATTTTTGATGGAGGAATAGGCTTCTGAATGGGAGCAGGAGGG
>VDFB02096366.1:0-11970 GCA_007258455.2 Sequoia sempervirens | reverse complement strand
GAAAGTAGTGTCCATAATTGCGGGTTCAACTCAAATGGGTAGTGTGATAACTCCTTTAGAAGAGTGTTCTTCATCGTCATATGCCTTGATAACAATGCTTTTAGTTGTGTCAACACATCCTTCCGAAAATCCTAATATCTTAACCAATTTGAGGGTGTAAATATTCAACCCTGCTCCACCGTCTACCAAGACTCGTCTGACTTTATGTTTGTGGATGAGGACTTCAAGATGCAAAGGATCATTATGGTTTGTCTTTTGAGTGGAATAGTCTTGGTTGGAAAAGGTGACATGATTAGAGTTAGCCAAATAACCCACCATCTCCCGAAAATCATTGACATCAAGGTCATTGGGAACTGTAGTGTCTTGCAAGGCCTTGTCAAGAATGGCTCAATGGTCAGGTGAGATACACAATAAATCTAGGATAGAGATCTACGTGGGTGTCTTCCCTAAATGGTCAAGTAAATTATATTGGGACTTTGGTGGTTTTTCTTATTTTGGAGGAGGACCTTGCATTGTCACCTTAGTTTGACAAGTATTAATAGTGCATTTTGGTGGTTTCTTAATGGTAATGGTATTCACGTGATCTTCGGCAGTGCAAATGTGATTTACTATGGTGGTATAATCAAATTTGGCATTTGTGTAATTGGAAGAATTGTTGGTCTTATTACCCAAACTAGAAGCTTTTCCTTTTCCATGGTCATGTAAAGGATCTGTGAAGACTTTATGGTCACTATTAGATGATTGTTGTTGTCCATTGACTTTGATAGTGTCACTTTCAACAAGGTATTTGATGATATTATTTAATTTTTGACATTGTGATGTTGGGTCTCCTTTAGCTCAATGGTTGTCACAAAAGGAGTTATCATCCCACCAAGAAGGTTTGAACTACCCAGGGTGGTATGGTTTCACATTAGGAAGTTTTATGACATTGTGTTGCAAAAGTTATTTAAAGACGGATTCAATTGGTTCCCCAAGAAGAGTATATTTACATCTTGTGGGACACTTCCTCTAGACTCTTTGCTCTTGTGTGCTTTGGATGGAATTTTTTGTTTGATCAAGAGTTTTGGGTGTGTTGTTGGTTGTGTCGAGTCCTCTTAGTGTAATGATAAGGCCTACATGCACTGTCTTGGAATCGATGACTCCATCATTGGTCACATTTTTGTTACAAGCCCAATACTTGCTTTTGTCATTTGATGTGTTTTGGTTGGTTGTATTTTTGTTTGAAGTCTTGATTTCTCCCTTGTCAATGAGTGTTTTTTCAAGGATAATTCCTTTCTCAACTAGGTCCGTGAATGAAGTACAACATTACATTCATAACTCATGTTTCAAGTTTGAGTTGAGGTTTTCTATAAACATGAAAACTTTTTGTTTTTCGGGTATTTTGATGGGAAATATACTATCCAAACCCCTTCATTGTTGGAAGAAAGTCACAAATTTCTTACCATCTTCTTGTGTGGTATGGCATAGGGTGGCAATTGTTATCTCATTGTCAATGTTGAAGGCAATGTTCTTCAAATTTTTCTACCAAGTCCCCCCATGTTCTTATGCCAGTTGGTAGGTGTGAAAACCACTCAAGTGTTTGTCTTGTGAGGCTTCATGGGAATAGTCTCATTAGATATGTAGGTTCATATGCAATGTCTATGCAAGTTTTCAAAAAATATCTTATGTGTTTTATGGGATTTCCCTTCCCTCTATACTTATGCAAGTTAGGTGTGATGTAACCATGTGGGAAGGGAGGTATGTATAGACTCTTGTCAAATGGATAGGGACATAAGTATTTTGTAGAGTAGGTCTTCTTGTTAGACACTTGCATGTTCTCTATTTGTTGTTGTAGGGAAAGCATTTGATTTTTTAGAACATACACTTGGGTCAATGGCATGTCTTGTGTATTTTGAGAGTTCATATTGGCATTTTGGAATCCAATATTATGAGATGGGTTTTGGTTTTTCATATGTGTGTAAGGTGGTGTTTGGTTATGAATTTTTTGTTTGTGATTGGGGATATGAGTGTTATAAGGTGGGCTGGATTGTGTATGCCATGAACTTGTAAAGGTATGACCATGTGGATATTGGTTGCCATATTGTGTGAAGGGTCCTTGGTTGCAATGTTGTGGAGTAGACCCTTGGGTATTGTTTTGCACATGTATATGAGGAATAGACCATTGTTGTGACACAATGGTATGTTGAGAAGACCCCATATTTGGTATGGCATTTGTTTTGGGAGTCTTGTTGATAACAATCTTTGGTCTTTTGGTTGAGGTATTTGTTCTAAGTGGATTGGAATATGATTCCCTTATGGTATTTGATGTAGAAAATAGATTGAATGGAGTACCAAAGGGTTGTGACATAGATTGTGTTGTGGTGTTTTGAGTCATGCCTTGTGTCATTTTTTGGTTTCCAAATGGTGAGGTATGGATTGTCGTTGCATCTTGTGAGGATCCCCCTAATGGTATAGATGTGTTCACTTGTGGGATGGAACCACTAGAAGTAGGTGTATTGTGTCCTTGATTTTGTTTATTTGGTGTAGGTGATGTTTGTAACATGTTGACATCAAAACCATGGGGTAATGTGACTCCTTCTGACAAAATTTTAGCTAGGAAACGTTGTGGGTCTAATGCCGCAATTTTATCCACAAAAGAGGCTACTTCAGGATCTTGTGCTCTAGCCTCTACTTCTTATATAGTCACATTTCTTTGTTTGTCTCTAAGGATGAATTTTTCAAATGTATTGGCAAATGATCCTTGTGGTCTAGGTGCTCCATGGGAGAGATCACCAAAAGGGTTGAAAAACTCATCATCTTGTGGGAAATCCATTTCTTTTCGTTTCCTTTGTAACCTTGTTTCAACCATAAGCGACTTGTATAAGTGATCCCACAATAGTGGTTTACACTTTTGGGACATTCTCGATTTTTATTTTAAATCACATATTTTTAGAAAATATAATGATTTTAAGCCTTGAAAAGTTTCATTTAAAGGAGACCTCAACTGGAAGAGGTTTTATCAAATCACCTTAGATCAAACCCCCTTGATAGAGCCCTCTAGTTTTAAACCATACCTATAATGGAGTTCCTTTTACACCTATCAAAAATGTTGATAAAACCAATTTTGATTTACCTTTGGGGATCAATGAACACTTAAAAATTTATTTTTGTAACTATATAGTCCTTATTATAAGCTTCCCAAAAAGTATAATTTTAAATATGTTTAATTTGATTATTATACTTATTTATTTCTTGTGAATGTAGGGTTTTCATCAAAAATCAAGCTCTTTGTTTTGCACATGTGGAAAAATAGTAGATTATCAACAACAAAAATTGAAAAATATTAGTGCACTAGATATTGATGTCCCTGATCCAAAAAGTAATTGAATTTTTAATAATACAAAAAAAAGTTATGTTTTAGCTAGTAACCATGTCCAATTGTAAATGGTTCAATGACTTTGAAACTTAATTAAGAAAAAAATATTCAATGAAATGCTATGAAACCAATTCCATGCACTAGATATCGTAGTTACAAATCTAAATTAAAAAATAAAAATAGAATTTTATCCTTCACAGAAAAAAAAAAAAAGTTATGTGTTAGCCAATAATGCCACTTTAAAATGGTGTTTAATGTTAAAAACTAGTTTCGGAAGGAGATGGAAAGAAGTAATCGACCCAAAACATTTGAAAATATATACAACGCCAAAAATTTACAAATCTAAGAAGTCCAGCATCATCTTCAAATTCCTCACGGTTTAGCCGCCATAGGCGCCCAAAGCAGAAGATTTCAGTTGCCTGCCCGCAACTGCAAAACCGAAGATGGGATCACCCAAGAGTGGGAGATGGATATGAAGGTGATATGATATGATGTCTAAATGAAATATGCAAAAGGTATGATTATGCCTAGGTATGACTAAAACCAAGGTTATGCAACTATGCTTTGGATTTTCAAAGGATAGGATATGCCTAATGATGATACCAAGATATGGATTTCAAAGTGGCAATAGTCAAGATGCCAATAGGATAAATGTCACAATGATGTTCCAAGCAATGGAAATTTCTATGCAAGATGACTACTTTTTTGGATTTTTCAAGATGTAAATGATGTCTAAGGATGATACCAAGACAAAGGACCAAAGTGACAATAGTCAAAATGTCAATAGAGTCACAATGAGGTCAATATCTTGAGTATATTCTAGGGTAAAATTCTAGGTTAATGTAATAAAGCATAAAACTAACCTTAAACCAACAATAGAGCACAAATAAGCATAAAAACATGAAATATAAAGCAATATCACCATAAAGTCTTCATGGCCTCATTGATTCACCTCCATTGCTCTTCTTCATTTTTCTTGAATGTAGTTAATTCCATCATATTTGAGTGTGAAATAATAAGCCTATGACAATGACTAGCAAAATATTGAAGATTCTTGTCTCACACTAGCAACATGTACTTGAATATGAACTAGATGATGAAAATGACAAGACTAGGGTCTTTTATAGAAAAGACAAATTTGAATGAAGGACTGAGATTGAATGTCAATAAGATGTGTCAATCAATGGCCAAGAATGAAAGATGTAGTATGAAATAGGGTTAGGGAAAAATTAGGGAAATGTCAAGAATGAATGGCTAAGATTGAATTATAAGATAATTCAATCAAGGGTTAGAATTAAATGAGATGTCAAGAGATAAGATTTGATGTGGAAGATAAGATTGGCACAGAAAAAGAGGTTGTAAGAGAAATTCAAATGAATAATTAAACAATAAAAATATTATTTAATTATAGAGGTCATGTGAGAGGTTGACTTTTTCATTAAATAATAATTTAATTCAAAAGTGGGATATGGGTAATTAAATAATAAAAATATTATTTAATTAAAGAAGACATGTGACAAGCTGATTTTTGAATTAAATAATAATTTAATCCAAAAATAGGAAGAAGATGATAAATTAGTAGGCAATTAAAGAAATAAAATTTATTTAATTTAAGGATAGAAAAGGCTAATGAATAATTAAATAATTAAAATAATTATTTAATTATAGTTGAAAGATGGATAAATGATTAAATAAATAAAATTTATTTAATTGTAGTAGAAAGGAAATAGAATTTATTTAATTAATCAAAGAAGAAATAAAGCTATAGGAATGAATTAATTAATACAGGACTTATGACATTAAGAAATAATTAAATTATTTAATTATTTAATTATCAAGGATGGAAAGGGAACTGGATAATTAGAGTTCATAGGCCTAGGACAATTTTTAGTGTTTACAACTCGCATAATCCAATCAAAATTTGTGTCCTTTTAAACACTAAAACCCACTCCCAAAGTCTCGGCCATTCACTCCAAGCATGAAATGGAAACAACCCATTGAGCTAGAAAATCCTACTACTTGTTGCTCCTCATAATGCCCCCAAAATCTTGGTTTGTGAGGATCCAAAATCAAACTGTGAAGCACATGGTCCACTTCTCAAAAATACAACAATGCAAACCTCTACTCTAGCTAAAAACTAAAACCAAACTCCTCAATATCAACCTGATCTCCAAAATTTTCAAACACCTAATGATCCTCATACCTCAAGTCCGAAAGGACCTCAGAAGACAACAAAAGTGTAACTTTTTGATAAGCATATCAAACAAAAGATAACCTAAGTACTTGTACGGAACTATTTCCCTTTCACATTAGAGGTTTCTATTCAAGCCCAAATCTTGGTCCAACAAAGAGGAAACGACAAACACCTAAACCTTTTCCCTCTTTGAACTCGGGCATTGCTTTGAAATATTTTATGGCTAATTCAAAAAAAATCAAGAAGGTTACTATAAGTGATGCCTATGCTAACAAAGTAGGGAAGCAAAAAAAATACACAACATTGATCAAGGACCCAATAGTAAATCTTCTTTGCTTAAGAAATCACCAACATCTATCACTACCCTAAACAAAGACACACAAGGAGTGCATGATTCATAGTTTGGAGAGGAAGTTCATCTTTGAAAAAGAGGTAGAAATAACACACAAAATCTTAGCAGATCGGCCAAGGTTGTGAAGTCTAACGTAGAAGATTTCCTAGGGATAGTTCATTTAAATGATTCACGAATGTCTCCAGTGGAGGAAGGCCTTTCTAATCCCCCTTCTCAACATCAAACACCCATATAAGATGATACAAATCATGACAAAGACATGCCAAAGGAAAACAATATAAGCTTGCAAGAAGCCCACAAGATAATGACAAAACAAATGGCATAAATGGTAAATCATCTCATTCTACAAGAAGGATAAAACTATTTGACCAACTACTAGAGGAAGCTCATTAAATAAGAATCTAGAATATGATTTTTCCCAAACCCCATATATTGTGCAAACATAAAGAACACTGTCTCAGGCATCAAATGCAACACCTCAACTAGAGGTAGACCCCC
Organism: Sequoia sempervirens; assembly: GCA_007258455.2. Classification (NCBI taxonomy): domain Eukaryota; kingdom Viridiplantae; phylum Streptophyta; class Pinopsida; order Cupressales; family Cupressaceae; genus Sequoia; species Sequoia sempervirens. The sequence continues at coordinate 5,571 of VDFB02096366.1, read as the reverse complement.
CAAAATTAAGTAAACTCGGGATGAAATAGTTGTTAGTATCCAGGCTACACTAGATAAAAGTATTAAATCGAGGAGAGCTTATTGCTCTCCTTGAGGAAAATGAGAGTCCTATCATGGAATGTTAGGGGCCTGAATGCCCCTAACAAAAAATGCTTGATAAAGCGTTAGCTAGACTCTAGTGAAGAAAACATCATTATGCTACAAGAAACAAAATTCACTAATGATTAGGCACAAGAAGTCTTCAAAAAATGGAAGAAGTTACAATTTTTACATTTTCCAATACAAGGAGCTTCAAGAGGCTTAGTTGTGCTATGAAATGTCAGAAATACTCAGGTTGAACTAATCCTCTCAATGCAACATTGGATGCTCATGAAGGTAACATCCTTTGACCTATGTTTTTGGTTGTTTAATGTTTATGCTCCCACATCAACAATCAAGGAAAAATCCTCTGGGTTACCATATCCCCAATCTTATCAAATCTAAAAGAGGAGAAAGTTCTTATGGGGGGATAATTCAATGCAATCTTCCACCATAGTGAAAAAAGGGGGCATAATCCCACCCATAGGTCTTGGAAGATTTCAAGGACTTCATACTAGAAAATGACTTATTAGATTGTCGTCCCCAAAATGGCATATTTACATGGGCCAATAGGAAAAATGACTTTTTCTTAATTGTAGAACAGTTGGATAGATTTCTAATTTCTATAGAATGTTTTGCAGAAATAGTCCCTTTTGAGTCGTTCATCCTTTCATTCTCAGGCTCAAATCACTTTTCCATATAATTGGCCTTAGCTTCACGAACACCCCATCCAAAATCATCCTTCAAGTTTCAGGAAATATGGCTTAGAGACCCTCATTTCCTACCTCAACTCAAGAGTTGGTGGAAAAATGTGCCTGTTATTGCTAGTTTTAGAATGTTTCAACTAGCAAAAAATTTAATTTATATAAGACAACAAATCAAAGCTTGGAATGAACAACATTACAAAAACAGTTTTTTGTAGAAAATAGCACTACAAGCCTAACTTGATGAGATCAATGATCAAATCATAAGGTGTGGAATGAACAATGCCTCTTTTAGCCTACACAAAAAACTACAATCAGAATTAGAAGAAATTATAACAAGGGAAGAAATGTATTGGTGGTAGAAATCCAAAGAGTTATAGCTCAAATAAGGGGATAAAAACACTAAATTATTTCATCTATCATCAAAAATCAAACAACAAATGAAGACTATATTCAACATCAACTCCCCCTCAGGTAGAAATTTGAAGGAAAAAAAACTAATCAACCAAGAAGCAGTTTGTTTCTTCTCAAACTTCTTGAGTGCAACAAACTAACAATATGCCCAACTAAGCAATACCATCTTAGATGATCTTATTCAAAATATTTCCTTGTTTTTTGGGAAAGAAAATGAGCTCTTGTTAAAACCATTTACACTAGAAGTAAAAGAAGTGGTTTTTTCTATGCCAATAGACAAAGCTCCAGGTCTAGATGGGTTTACTATCACGTTCTTCCAAAAAGGTTAGGATTTCATGGGAAGAGAAATTCTATTATCTTTAGAGGAATCAAGGAGAAATGATAAGATTTTAAAGGAATTGAATAATACTTTTATAGTGCTAATTCCTAAAAAGTAGATCCCCTCTACCTTTGCTGATTTTGGACCCATATCACTATGCCACACCATTTACAAAATCCTTTTCAAAGCAATCACTATCCAAGATCATTCCAAGAATCATCACGGATGAGTAAGGAGGCTTTATCCTAGGAAATGATATAGCTTGAGGGGCCTTAATAGCTCATGAAACTTTGCATTCTATCAAGGAAGATAAAATCCCAACAATGATTATGAAACTTGACATGTTGAAGACCTATGGTAGACTAAATTAGGATTTCCTCCTAAAAGTGCTACAAAAATTGGACTTTTCTTACAAATAGTGTCGTTGGGTTAGTTCATTTATATCACAAACCAAGTTCTCAATCTTGGTAAATGACAGTCCAACTAGTTTTTTCAATTCTTCACAAGGTGTTAAACAAGGTGATCCTTTATCGCCTTTCCTTTTCATTTTAATGGTAGAATCTTTGAGTTGGGCAATAGCAGGGGAACAAACTCAAGGTGCATGGTAGGGTATAGATATCACAAATTCAAACATCAACATGACTCATTCATTATTTACAAATGATACACTTTTATTTGATAAATTTGTTGTCCAAGAAGCAAGAGGTATCAAAAAAAAATTTAAGGATTATTGTAGGGCATCAGGACAAAAGTAAATGAAAAAAATTAAGCATATTCTTTCTAAACACCTCCCTAATGATGTCAGTATGTATCCTATCCATTCTTGATTTAAAATAAGATGAATTGCTAAGCCAATATTTGGAAATCCCATTCTTTTCAGAGCCAAACAAGCTTGAGTTCTTAAACAAAATTTTGACTCAAATTCAAAATAGAATAGCATCATGGAAAGTAAGATGGCTAACAATGGAAAGAAAGCTCACATTAACCAAAGTAGTTCTTTTAGTTTTTCCCAACTATGTTATGTCAGTCCTTAAGCTACCAAAAGTAGTGCAACTGAATTTAGAGCAATCCATCAAAAAGTTCCTTTGGCATGGGAACCTTGATAGCAAAAAAATAGTAAAATTCTACTAGTTTCAAGGAGCAAACTTTGTGAAGGTAAAAAATATGGAGGAGCTGATTTACACAATCTAGAGGTAAGGAATCTAGATTTGGGAGCCAAACTAGCGTGGAATGTTTTTGCAAAACCATCTTCCAAATGGGCTAGAATCATACAAAGCAAATATGTGGAATCCTCAATTCCAGAACAAATTTTTACAATGGAAAACCCAACAAAGGGCTCTAAAATGTGGAACTTTATCATAACTTGCAGAGAAGTTATCATCCCACATTTAACTTGGTCCACAATTAATGGAGAGAAAGCATTGTCATGGGATGACTCATGGAATGGCTTCCCACCATTGTCCAAAATTCAAGGATTAGAAGAAGCAAGAGTATACTTAAATCATCATTGGGGAGTAAAATTAAAAGACTACCTTAAGTTGGAAGATAACCTTCTCTCAAATGTAAAATAGAAAAACTTGGTTGGATGTAGCTTCCCAACAAACCAAAAGTCTCAACTGTCAAAAATTCTTCAATAGAGACATCTTTTTTTCCAGGGACCTTGATAGGATCATTTGGGCTCCTTCCAAGTCAAGCAGTTACAAAGTCAACCTAGGCTACTCATAAATCATTCAATAAGGGAAATTTGAATCAGCAAACTAGCCCCATAAATTATGTTGGAGCTCTATTATTCTCCCAAAATTTGGGTCTTTTGCATGGTTGGCATTAAAAAAATGTATCCTTAGTTGTGAGAGATTGGTCAAATTGGAAATATGTATCCCCTTCAACTGTGTATTGTGTGGCCGACAAGAAAAGGATGTAGACCATCTTCTATTAACTTACAATTCTCACAATAGTGTTGGTCATGGATTCAAAACAAACTAAATTGGGTCACAACCCTTCAAGAATCTCCATTAGCAATTTTTTCCCCGTAAAATACCAATAAAGACTCTTCATTCTCCTCAATTTGGATAACAAGCCCCTCAATGCTAATATGGTACTTATGGTGGGAAAAGGAATAAAAGAATATTCCAAAAGGAGCACCATATAATGGAAGAAGTAATATGCAAAATTGAAAGATTAATTTTTGAGTTAGTAATGTCTAATGTGTATAAATCAAATGGCTCACAAAAAATCTACTCAAATTGGGATGTAAAAAAATATCTCCTCAATGGGAATTGATTCATTCACCAAACCCTGGAGCATGGATACCAAAAACCAAGTCCAATCACAAAAATGTAGTATGGATTCCACCTCCAATAGGCGTGGTAAAATTCAATTTTGACGGGGCCTCCTAAGGGAACCCAGGTGCATCTGGTGCAGGCTATGTACTGAAGAACTTTGTGGGAAAGACTATTAGTGCCCTCACATTAAAATTGCTAGATGCAACTAATAATCAGGATGAGGCACAAACATTACTTGCAAGTCTAAAATTGGCAAAGTCAGTAGGCCTTAAACATATATAGATTGAGGGGGATTCTATGATCATAATCGGCGCATGTAATAAAACAAACTTACTTAGCAAGACTTTTAAGTTTCATCCTAAAATAAGGGTTCAAAATTTCACAAGATTTCTATTCTTACTAGCTCACACATTGTTACAGAGGGTAATAAAGTAGCAGATATGATGGAAAATATGTTGTGTGACCTAAACGATGTGGCACTATAAATTAACCAAACAGATTTTGTTAACTATCCTGCCCTGGCACATTTGGCCAACAATGAATTGCATCCCATAAATGGGAATTGATCTAACATTATTAATGTTTAAGTGTGCAGGGCTCGTGGTGTTGAGTTTTGTTAGTAGTGTATATGTCCAAGCTTCCATTACTATCCTCAACATGGTGCAAGTATAATACATTAAGCATCATGGGTTGTGTTGGTTACCAACATCAATAGTTTATTTTTGTAGCTATCATTTTTCATTTGTTGCAATCTGGCCAAAGGGGGTTTCCATTTGAACATTGGGTCCTCATGCAAATTGTTGGTGCCCCAAGCCCCATCAGGCCATATATGCCTATAATCTTCTCACATAAATGTTTCCCCAAAGTTCTAATACCAATTATTTGTGTCGGCTTCCATCTCCAAGTTATGTGGGCCCTTGGTTGGGAATTTACTTCTGTCTACGTGCCTTTTGTAATAAAACTTGAACTTGTCGAAGTTGCACACTTCTTGTCAAACCCGGAGGCCTAAATTTAAAGTGCAATGTGGTAAGGTGCCACATGGTGTCTCTGCATGCCATTTGAAAAAGGTGAGTGGTGCTTGGTTATATCAAGTGCCCACTCCCACACCAATTCCATGTGGAAAATTGGCGTAGCTCGGTGAAGCTAATAAGTATTGAAAGCAACTACTGGTGCGACATTGGCCAAGACCGCTGGCACATTTCTGATCATTTGCTTTCGCATGTTGTCCTATTTGTGTTTAAGTTTGAAGCTTCTCAAAAATATGGAGTTCCTACCTAGCTTGGAGGGTATAGTTTATAGCATGAATGTGATGAGGTTCCACATAGCAGCTTAACACGCCACCAAAAAAGATAAGCAATGTTTTCTATTTTATTAAGCGGTCGCTCCCGTATCAAGACACGTGTCTTGCTAGCATAGGTCAAAGAAGTTTCTAAGTATTGAAAGTAATTGATGTTGTGCAATTAGACAAGACTTTTGGTGGGTCCACTATGAGGTACAAAAGGAGAATTTTGTGTGGCACACTCATGCACACACTGAAGGGAAAAGGCTCATTTATGGCCAGCTTGGATGCTTGTAGGATTTTAGCACCGCTAATGTAGTGCTCCTCCATATCCACCCATCCTCGATGTTTGTTAAATGAAAGGGTTTCTTTGTTAAAGTTGTTTGTTTAATGGTGTTTTGGGTTAATGGATTCATTAAATTAAATGAATTTATATAAAAATATTAAAATAAAATGAAATAAATAAATGCCCTCGTGGTTAGCGGAGTTAGTCTA